>PVKS010043299.1:0-14961 GCA_004027875.1 Aplodontia rufa | reverse complement strand
ACAGTAGGCGCTCAGCAAAGACAGGACACAGTAGGCGCTCAGCAAAGACAGAACACAGTAGGCGCTCAGCAAAGACAGAACACAATAGGTGCTCAGTAAAGACAGGGCATAGTAGGTGCTAAATGAATGAATTTTTACTCTCTGGCTCGAGGCCATTTCAAGGAGGCACAACCACATGGCCGAGTTTCTCCTTTAGCTCTTCTCCATGCTGCCTAATTCTAGGACATTTAAGAAAGGGCTGGGCCGTGAAAAACAAGGACAAAGCCTCAGGACTGGCCCAAACATCACAGTCTTCTCATTCCCGTGTCATTTCCTGGCGTATAAAAATTTAGGCTCCCCACCTGGATGATTCGGATGAAAAGAGATTGAAATGAAAGCCTGAATACATGGAGGGAACATGTGGCCTTGGTCTTGTGAAGTTGCTTGTAGCCTCACTAAGTTGCTGAGGCTGGCTTTGAACTTGGCAGTCCTCCTGCCTCAGCCTCCCAAGCACCTGGGATTACAGGCATGCGCACCATGGGGCTGAATATGCCCATTTCTAAGGAGTGGAAGCTACTTCTGAGCTCCAGCTAATTGGAATCTGAGGTTACCAGTACTTCTGAGTTTCCCATGAAGCCCCAAATCCAGATTTTTTTTTTAAAGGAAGAGGGGACAGTGAGAAAGAGAAAGAGAAGTAATTTTTATTTAGTTTTGCATGTGACTTTCATTCCTAGGACACTTTGTTGTGTACGTGGTGCTGGGGTTTGAACTTGGGTATTCATGCATGCCAGGCAAGCACCAAAACTGCCGAGCCACTGCTCCAGCCCCCAAATCCAGATCTTAATATCAAAATTTTTAGACATTAAAAGACCTTAAAAACAAACACAAGCAACAAATTTGCTGGGATAATGGCACATGTCTGTAATTCCAGGGGCTTGGGAGGCTGAAACGGGAGGATCACAGGTTTGAAGCCAACCTCAGCAACTTAGCAAGTCCCTAAGCAATTTAGTGAGACCCTGTCTCAAAATAAAAAAAATAAAAAGGACTTGGGATGTGGTTTAGTGGTAAAGCACGTCTGAGTTCAATCCCTGGTCCAAAAAGCAAAAAACAAAGAAACCTTTTAAAACAGCAAGAGCAGAGCTGGGGCGCTGGCCCAGACGATCGGGCGCTGGCCTGGCATGCACGAGAGCCTGGGTTCGAACCCCAGCACCACATACACAACTAAGTGCTGGAGAAACAAAGACTGGATGAAATACTAAATAGAGTTGATTGTTTCTTTCTCTCTCTCACTGTCCCTCTCTCTATAAATAAATAAAATAGCCAGAGCCAAGCGAAACACTCTGGGCAGCATTTGCATATGACATTTGTGATAAGCTGTTTAACTGAGACAGAGTCAGTTTTATCTTTTCATCTGGTTTGGATTCCTCCTCCACCTAGCTGTGTATGTGGTGCTGGGGATCCAACCTGGAGCCTCGTGCATGCCAGCTAAGCTCTCTGCCCTGAGCCACCTCTTGAGTCCTGCGCTGTTTAATTTTGAGATCGTGGCTCCCGTCCACTTTTCCGTTCCACTCATGGCTTGGCTTTGGGTGGTGGTGAATCTTCTGTCCTCTCTGTTCTGTGCAATTGGACAATGGAGCTGTGGCATGGGGGTCAGACTGTCCCTTGTTATTCCTGGGGGCTTCCTTTTACTGAAACTGTGGGTGACAAATGTCCCCCGTGAACAGAGGCCCTGGGGACACACAGCGAGGCAGGCTTTGGTGAGTGTGCAGTCAGCATGCCACGGTAGCTATCACGACTCTGGATTCCCAGGGTTTATCCAGTCGCAAGCCCAGGGCTGGGCCCAGCTACGGCCACTCTGGTCTCAGATGTGAACAGCCCCTTTAAGCCCATGTTGAAGCTTCCTCAGGAGCTGGTCCTGGGTTGGGCACAACCATGTCCTGGACATCTGTGTGCAAGGAGGGCAGTGGCCATGTCATTCAGGATCACATCCATCAGGTTGATTTTCTTAGGGCTGGTCTTTCCCCAAGACAGGTGTCCCCCACCCCAGCTTCATCTTAGCCTTGTGGCATTTACTTGTATGTGCGCCACAACATACCATGCTTTGAGAAGGAGGAAAATGAGGTTCCTATTGTGCATGGCATGTGGACCTCTCAACACTCCTGCATTACCTGACAAATGAGCTCCGGGGGGGCATTTAAGATCCAAACCATGAGGCGTGGTGATGCTCACCTGTAATCCCAGTGACTTGGGAGGTTGAGGCAGGAGGATCATGTGTTCAAAGCCAGCCTCAGCAACTTAGCGAGGCCCTAAGCAACTTAGAGACTCTCTCTCAAAATAAAAAAGAAAAAGCACTGGGGATGTGACTCAGTGTTTTGGTGCCCTTGGGTTTAATTCCTGGTACCAAAAGCAGAACAAAATAGAACAACAAAAACCAAACTATAACAGACACAAAGAACAGATGTGGTACTAAAATCTGGAGAAAAGGGAAGTTGCTGATTTGGAAGTCCTGGTGTGTGTATTTGTGGGGCCAGGGAGAAGCCCTGTAAGATCAGATGGTGGAGGAGGGAGATTGCTTCATAAAACTGCAACATTGCAAGAAGGCTCTATTTGTGGGGGGCTGATAGGATTGCTGATAGGATAAATGAAGACATGAATATGGAAGCGTTTCTCAACAGCCAACACCGTGTCCAAAACAGACCTTCAGCCTCCTTTCCACAGCTGTCACCCAGTCTGGCCACCGCTATCCTAACTGCTCTATCTTTGCTCCCTGAAGACTTTTTCATTCTTTAAATGTGTCCCCAAAGCCCAGGTGTTGGAAGTTTAATCCCCAATGCAGCAGTATAGGGAGGTGTTTAGGTCATGAGATTAATGCTGGTGATGTCGAGGCTGCAGGCTGCAGGTGTGCCCTGTCCCCCTCCCTCCCCACCACCTCCTTCCCTTAGCGCCCTCTGTGCTCTCTCCGGGGCGATTCTGCCAGGGGATGATGCAACCAGGCAGCCCTCACCAGATGCAGGCCCCCAGACCTTGGACTTTCCAGGATCCAGAACTGGAAAAAATGAATTTCTGTTCTTTATAAACCACCCAGTCCCAGGTATTCTGTTACAGCAGCACAAAACAGAGTAAGAACAACCTTTTTTTTTTTTTTTTTTTGGTACCCGGAATGAACTCAGAGGCGCTTAACCACCGAGCACCTCCCAGCCCTTTTTGGGTTTCCTTTTGACACAGGGTCTGCTAATTTGCCTACGGCCTCGCTAAGTTGCTGAGGCTGACCTCTAAGTTGCAACCCTCCTGTCTCAGTCTCTGGGGCTGCGGGGATTACAGGCGTGTGCCACCGCGCCCGCCCTGGTACCTTTTTTTGCACGAATATTACGTCCTGCACGCATCATTCCACGACGTGTACGTCGATGCTCATTGGTAAACCGTGCGCATTGCGTGTCTGATATTCGAAGGCACGGTCACCCTTATACGCACCACGCCCTGTCCACGCCTGTCCCCCACCCAAGGGGACAGTCTATATCCGCAGAGGTGCAAATCCACAGCGAGTGTGCGAATGAATGAACGCGGGCCCGAGCCCTGGGACGGCAGGCGCGGGCGGGGAGCGCGCCCACTGCGCCTGCGCCGAGCACTCCTTTCCGAGGCGCGGCGGAGGGTTACAGCGCGGTGGGCGGAGCCTGAGCGCCAGGGCGTGGCCCTCGGGGGCGTGGCCTCGCCGACTGAGTCTCCTCGCCCGCGCCGCGCTCGGCCGGCCCGGCAGTCCCGACCCCGGCGCCGCCGCAGCCATGTCCCAGCCTGCGCGGCCCGGGCGCGAGGAGATCATGGAGGGCCAGGTGATGTGGGAGCCCGACAGCAAGAGGAACACGCAGATGGACCGCTTCCGGGCGGCCGCGGGCGCCGCCTGCGGCCTGGCGCTGGGTGAGTGCGGGCGCGCGGGCCCTCCGGAAGCGGGGTCCCCGGGTTCGGTGGCCCGGCCGGGCGAGCGAGGGTCCCTCCTCCCGGGCGGGGCGCGCCCCTGTCCCCGGGTGTTGCCGTCGGGCCCCCGCTGTGGTTGCGTTGCGCTTCCCACGTCCGGTGTCCCCGCCGCTGCGGTTGGAGGCGCCACCTGACTTGGGGGCCCTTCTCCGGGTGGCGCCGGCCTCGGGACGGGTGGGGCGGGCCCTGGGTCTGGGTGCGGCCCCTCCTGCTCCGAGACTCCTGGCACGTGGGTCCTCCCTGTCCTGCGAGGGTCGCTCCTCTGGCCCCCTGTTGGCCGAGGTCCCTTGCCAAGCTTTCCTGCGTGTGAGGTGCTTCCTGGGGTCTTGGCTTCCAGCCTGGGGGTCTTCCTGGATAAGAGCTGCTCCCTACTGTACTGTACGTGGGGGTCGGGTGTCACCCCCGCTCCCGCCCAAGCTGCCTTTGCTTGGAATCCCCTGGCACCTAGAAGCCCACCTTTGGCAGAGAGTAGAATACCTTCATCCTATGTTTAAACTCCCAACCCCCAAACATCCTCCTTCCAGCCACCCGGTGGCCCTCAGAAGCCACCTGTCCCCTTGTGGGTGGGCGGAGTCCCCTCTTCTGGGTGAGGAGCCTTCTGCATGCTGATTCCAGGCTCTCTCTGGTTTGGCTTGTGCAGCTGCCTGCCCCAGCCCTTCCTGGGTGTCCTCAGGGATTTTGGACTCATCTTGGCCTTATTCTCCCCTCCCACCTCCTCACCTGCAGGGACTCCCTTGTTTCCTTTGGTGGCATTGCTCTCCCTGTCAACTGCACACAAATGGAGAGCAGGTCATTGGCCGCACACCCTGGAGCCTGGCTTTCCTGCATCCCCCTTTCCAGCCGCGGCTCTCCCAGCGCCTCTTTCCCTCTTCTCTGAACAGCAGTTGCTTTTCCTGCTTCCTGCTTCCCCACCCTTCCCCCTCAGCACACCCTGCTTGCTTTGCCAGAGTAATCTTGAAGCACACGTCTTACTTTGTCACTCCTTGGCTCAGAGACTCTCAGTGGTTCCTTGTTGACCATGGAATTGCACACTGCCAGCTGGTAGCTTCCAGGTTCCCCCAGCTTGGTGGCACTTGCACAGGGTCCCTTTCCTTGCCTAACCCAGCTCCATCCCCTCCCCTTCCTCTCAAGGCTGTGTGTCTTGTCCCTTTCAGGCTTCCAGGCTGTGGTTGGACTGGAGGAGAGCCTTGACCACAGGTGGAGCCCCAGGCTGTGCTGGGGGGTCACGTCACTTTTCTGTGTCACCCTTCAATTTGTCTTCTCCCAGCATGATCTAATATTCATGCCCTGCTGCTCGTTCAGCCCTCACACTTTTCAGCATCTTTTCATACAAGGGCAGCCCTGCAGGTGGGCACAGCCTCCTTCTTGCATAGCAAGGGGTGCAGAGGGGATCTGTAATCTGACTCCTGGATTTTTAGCTGGCTCTGCTTACCTCCAGCCCCATGACCTGGAGGAAGTCATCAAATCAGCCCAAGCTCAGTTTCCGCAACTATAAAATGTACACAGTAAGAGGACCTGTGCTACTGGGTGGGTGTGAGGCTGCCATGAATGAGATGGTCAGGCCTGAGGTGTGGCTCTGTTCCTGACCTGCAGGTTACAGGGTGGACATGAGACGGCACCAGTGGCTTCCAACTTCTCCCTCCATCTAGGCTCTTGGACTGGTGGCCTCTAGGATAGATTGAGCTGTAGATATTGCGTTGAGCTTCCTGTGTTTAAAAGTTGGAAGCAAGGGCTGGAGCAGTGGCTCAGCTATTGGAGCGCTTGCGTGGCATGCGCGAGGACCCGGGTTTGAACCCCAGCACCACTTACACAGCTAAGTGTTGGAGAAACAAAGGCCAGATGGAAAACTAAATAAAATTGACTCTCTCACTCTCTCTTAAAAGAACAACAACAAAAAATCTGGAAGCAAGCTTTCCAATGTTGGAAGCCCCAGGGCTGCCATGCTGGTCAGTGGGAGCTGAGCGGAGCCCCTGTGGTCTGGGGAGGGAAGGGTCAGAGCTGCGCTCCTGTTTCTCCCTTTTCTCACACTGGCCATCTTGTCTTTAGTGTTTTCTCCTTTCCTCTGCTCTCCAGGTGGATGTGGCTTGGGCTTTTGTACCGCTCTGTCTTCTCATGTGTTCGTGAGCCTTGTTATTGCTTAAAGACAGCAGTGTTGACCATGGCTGGCACACAGTGCCGTTGAGTGGCCATGCATCCCCAATCTCCTCTGCAGCCTGGCTCAGCCGGAGGGGCCTTCCCCACCCTGGCCGCCTCTCTTTGAGCCCATCTTCTACACCAAGGTGGGCAGGAGTTTTTAAAATTTTTATTTCTTTGGTGTCAGGGACCAAACCTCGGGCCTCCCTTGAGCTAGGCAAGCACCATACCACTAAACTACATCCATAGCCCTTTTTAGATTTTTATTTTGACACAAAACGTTGCTAAGTTACCAAGGTGGGCCTTGAACTTGTGATCCTCCTGCCCAGCTTCCTGAGTTGCTGAATTATAGGCCCCGCCACTGTGCCAGTGCTGGAAGGTTTCTGTCCCTGGATTTCAGAAGGTGCAGGCCTTGGTGAAGTTACTTGTTCCCTCTTCCACCACCAGAGCCCCAGGCTGGTCTTTTCCTGTTGCTGCCTCCAGCCAGCTCACCTGAGGGCTCCCTGCGCAGCTCGCAGGGTGGTGCGGCTCCAGCCTACCTTGTGTGCAGGCGATGCTTCTTTTTGCAAGGCCCCAGGGCACCTTCTGCTTGTGTGACTTTCTCTAATTAGAGGCCAGGGTCATCAAGCTTCAAAGGATATGCTGCTTCTTTGGCACACTGAGTCCAGCGTCCTGTGTGCTGTCAGCTGGAGGTCACTTCTTGGTGTGCACAGCCAGGGTAGAGTTTGCCAGCATATCGGAAGCTAGGTGGCTGTTCGCATGTAGCTCAGCTGCAGCTGGGGAGGAAGCTTGAGGTGCCGCAGTTTGCCATGCGGGCCATCCTGTGAGTGGGGCAGGTGGCCCTGGTGTTGACTTCCTTACTGTGCCCTGGTTTAGCAGAGAATGCTTTTGGAGAGGGCTGATGAAATTTGTAGTGGAGACTGGGAGGTGCAGGCTGGTGCTGTGTCGCCTTAGTGGTCTCTCGCTGGCTGCACCCTGGTCCCTAGTGACTTGAAACAGCCCAGAGGAGCGGCTCAGCGGGTGGTCCTGGCCCAGGGTCTCTCAGGACCCACAGGCTTGCTCAGTGCCACATGGGGTTAGTGCCGGCTGTGGCACTAACCTCCGTGGTGCCGCAGAGGACTGCTTGAGTGTCCTCACAGCATGGCAGGAAGGCAGGACAGCAGCTGATCTGCCTCTTTCGACCTCGGCTGGAAGCCATGCTGCCATTTCCACAGTGCCCTGTTGGTCACGCGGCTCAGCCTGCTCAGGTAGCGGAGGGGACCGGCGAGCAGCATCAGTGCCTGGGGTGGGAGTCGGTGGTGCCTGCCATGGCCTCATGCCTGCTTTTCTCAGGAGAAGCTCACATTCTGAAATTTCACTGAAGACCAGATTTTTAGGGGCTGGAGCAGTGGCTCAGCGGTTACAGTGCCTGCCTGGCATATGTGAGGACGTGGGTTTGAACCCCAGCACCACATACACAACCAAATGTCAGAGCAACAAAAGCCGCATGGAAAACTAAATGAAATAGATTCTCTCTCTTCAGGTTTTTAGGGTTAGCAACTAGCTCAGGTCCTTTGCACCCCATGCAGGTGCTGTCACCTGGCTTCAGGTTGCCTCCTTGGTGTCTCCTGGGCTGGGCGGAAGCACTGGTTGAGGGGGAGGTTGGCCCGCTGTGGCCCATGGTGCTCCAGCTAAGGTGCCCGCGACCCTGCTCTCCTGACTAGCGGGGTGGTCACCTCGTCCTCCCCTGCGATGCTGCTGACGGGGGCACAATGTGATGGCCCCGCACCTCCGCTGGAGGCCTGGCAGGGCAGGTGGGGGGTTTCTGCAGCTGGAATCGTGGGCTGGGCGGGGAGGAGCTGCAGGGCCTGCTCAGCCAGTGCTGCTTCCCACGTGGGCCAGGGCCACCTCCCCGAGAGGCACTGCGCTGCCTTCCTCCTAATCAGTGCTCCCGGGACAGGCTGGGCGTGCTGTGGCTTGGCATGTGTGCCTTCCTGCATGTGGCAGGGGTAACACCAGGGCCGCCTTTGGCCCCACCTTGGCTGAACACTGCCCCAAGCACTCCATGTTTTGACTCAGTCCTCATGGTGACCACTGTCCTCTATGGAGGAAGAAACTGAGGCCCAGAGAAGTGATGTCAGGGTCACCCAGTTAGAGAGTGGCAGGGATTGAGCCCAGGAGCCTTAGCCCAGATGGTCCTTGTCAAAACCTTATGCTCTTTTCTGTCTTTTGTTTGCTTTACAGCACCGGAGATGGACCAGGGTGTTTGACGCTGAGCTACAGCCCCAACTCTCTGACTTGTTTTTTTTTTGAGAAAGAGTGTTGCCAAGTCTTGGAGGCTGGCCTCAAATTTGTGATCCTCCTGCCTCAGCCTCTAGGGTAGCTGGGATTACAGGAGTGTATCACCATGCCTGGTGGGATATGCAGAGGGAAACCACCCAGGCTAAGTTTGGTCATCTTGCTTCACGCTAGTCTCCAGCACATTCTCCTTCCTGCTCCCAGATGCATGTCCGTCCCTTGCAGGTTGACACTGATCTCTGTAGCATTGGGTTCAGTCATGTATGTTGGTGACTGTCCATCTCCAGTAGTCCGGATTTCTTTTGCAAATTTGTGTCGCTCTTGTCCTGTTAAAAATCCGGCTATGTAGAATTGATTTCAGAGGACTGCAAGCAACCCAGATATCTGGGGAGAAGTGTGGTTGCTGAGCCTGGGGACTCGTTTGCAGCAGGAGGAAGCAGCCTCTCAGCACTGGCGCGGGAGGTCTGGGCTGCGTGTTCAGTGAGACCAGCAAGTTGCAGGACAGCGGGTATTTGTGACAGGCTGCAATTTGTGATAGAGAATCACACACACACACCCACACCCACACCCACAATATCCTCTTCCCACAGTCTCTGGGAGAAGAGAGAAGAAATATTAATCTTTAGTAATCTCAGGTGAACCCAGGGAGGAGGGTGACTGCCATGGAGCCAGGTGTTCTTTCTGAATTTAGAAATGTGTTTATGATATCCTGGTAAAATCATGCTGAGCTGTGGACATGGCGATGCAGGAGGTGGCACAGACCTGTAATCCCAGCGACTCAGGAGGCCAAGGTTGGAGGATCCCAAGTTCAAGGCTAGCTCAGCAACTTAGTGAGACCCTGTCTCAAAAAACAAACAAACAAACAAACAAACCAACCATAGAAAGGACTGGATGTGCAGCTTAGTGGGTTCAGTCCTCAATACAAAAAAAAAAAGTATATTGAAATTAAAAGGGCAGGGACTGGAGTGGTGGCTCAGCAATTACAGTGCTTGCCTGACATGCACGAGGACCCAGGCTTGAACCCCAGCACCACATACACAGCAAAGTGTTGGAGCAACGAAAGCCACATGATTGATTCTTTCTCTCTATCCCTCTCCCTCTCACTTTTTTAAGGAAAGAGAGAGAGAATTGCTTTTATTTATTTATTTTTCCATCTGGCCCTCGTTTCTCCAACACTTAGTTGTGTATGTGGTGCTGGTGATTTGAACCTGGATTCTTGCACATGCCAGGCAAGCACCATAATCTCTGAGCCACCACTCCAGCCCCTGTCCCTCTCTATTAAAAAAGAAAGAAAGAAAGTAGTTAAAAGGGCAAGGTGTGGGAGGAGATGCCCACGCCTGGAATGGGGACCTGACGTGACTCGTGGGCTTGCAGGAAGGGGCAGGGAAGACACCAAGAATCGCTGTAACCGGTGACCTCTGAGCAGGGGAAGGTAGATGGCTATGGGGTGCAAGAGGGCTGCTTTCTATAATTTTGTAATTTGGAGTCATAGGAATGTCGTATTCAAAACTCAAGGTAAATGTCTCACTTACTCAAAAATCCAGAAGATAACATACCCACACCAGGACACTTTCCCTGGAGAAGGCCACCAAGAAGCTGGTGGTTCTGGCCACTGGCGTTCACGTTTCCCCAGTTTCTGTTCGTGCCCAGGCCCTGCACTAAGCTCTTTAGCCTTGTACTCTTTTAAATCCTCAGGAGAGCCCTGAGGGGGTGGCTGTCAGCCATGCCTGTGGTGTGGGTGGGGGCACCCTGGCACCTGGCAGGTTAAGGTGCAAAGCCCTGCGTGTTCTTCCTGGGGACGGGGGTGGCGGGCCTGCTCCAGTGACCAGAGCTCCTCTGTGATCCGGGACGTCCTTCCTCAGCTGTGTCCTCCTCCGGCTGAGCTGCTGGCGCGTCCCTCCTGACCGTCTCTGAGCTGTGTGCCTTTTCATTTCGTTTTTAGAGAATTACAATGACCTGTACAACTGGTCGGTGGAGTCGTACTCAGACTTCTGGGCGGAGTTTTGGAAGTTCAGTGGCGTTGTCTTCTCCCGCATGTACGACGAGGTAAGCAGGGCTCCTGCCACGCACGCTGCATGGTGAGATGCTGTGTTTGGGGAGTGCTGAGCCACGTCTTCTTTCAAATCCTCACGTGCGTGGGTAAAGTGCAGACCCTGGAGCTGGGCTTAGACCAGCTTGGGCTCGAAGAGCCTGTGATCTGGTGAATCTCTGCGCTCGTGCGGACCCCAGTGCTGGGTTGCAGGCATGGGGTGGGCGAGAGTGCTAGTCTTTTCTTTTTCTATTAATTTTTTTTTTTTTTTTTGGCACTGAGTATTGAACCCAGGGGCTCTCAACTTCTGAGCCACACCCCCAGTGCTTTTTATATTTTATTTTGAGACAGGGTCTTGCCAAGTTGATGAGGGCCTCGCTCAATTCCTGACGCTGGCTTTGGAATCACGGTCCTCCTGCCTCAGCCTCCCGGGTTGCTGAGACTACAAGCATGCGCCACTGCACCTGGCTAAACTGTTTTAAATTGTGATGAAATGTAAATAAAAGTTACCAGTGTGGCAGTTTCAAAGTATGTGGTTCAGAAGTGCTAACGTGACTTCGTAGTTATTTAAGCTCCATTTTTCTCGCCTGGGGAAAGGGAGTTGCCGTGGGACATGTACATTATTGTCTGTTTGGCAAACTGTTCTGAAACGTTGACCTCTTGGCACTCTGAGAAGTAAATCAAGGTCCCTGCACCCAGGAGGGGGCGAAGGGTCCCATTTCCTGAAAACTGAGGCTGGGGTCCGGGGCTGCTCTGCTGCTCTGTGGTGCCTGGGTAGAGCCTGGCACAGGAGCCCTGGTGACTGTCATAACTAGGAGCTTGATGAATACTTTTTGAAAGCGAGGTTCCTTTGGCGAGGGTTTCTGCACTCAGCTTCTAGCCTTTAGCCCAGCCCAGAGCTCATCCTGCAAGGCCACTCGCTAGGGCGCTGGGCAGGGGCGCGGTGGCCTCCCCTGAAGCCGAGCGGCTTTTACCTTTTCGCGGCGCCTGGATGTGCGTATCTTGGCTTGCTGTCCTCTGCAGGTTGTGGACACGTCGAAAGGCATCGCAGACGTCCCCGAGTGGTTCAAAGGCAGCCGTCTCAACTATGCAGAAAACCTCCTGCGGCACAGAGAGAACGACAGAGTGGCCCTTTATGTGGCAAGTGCGTGCCCACCATGGTCGGGTGTCCCCCGGGCTCCAGGCGGTGCGCACATGTGGTGCATACGCGTGGCTCTGAAGCATGTGGAGACCGCAGGCGAGGGTTTTCGTGTGAGCTGTGTCCCCTTGGTTTTCGCTCGGGAGGGGGAGGCCAGTAGGGGAGACGGAGACCTGGCTCAGTACCTGGGCCATGTGGAGAGTCAGCATTGGAAGCCCGGCTGGAATCTCCCCCACGGCTCCTCTGAAAATGAAGTTGAAAGAACGTTCCGGTTTGGTACCAAGAAGTCTCTGGAAGAATTGGCATTGACGAAATACTTTCAACAAGTGCCAGCTTTCTTTTTCTTTTTTTTTTTTTAATGAGAGAGGGACAGTGAGAGAGAGAGAGAGAATTTCATTTAGTTTTTCATGTGGCTTTCCTTGCTCCGACTCTTCTTTGTGTTGAAGCACCCAGTGCGGGGTTTGAACCCGCTTCCTTGCACATGCCAGGCAGGCCCTGGAACCACTGAGCCACCGCTCCAGCCGCTCCCTCCAGTTTTCTTAGTGAGGAGGTGCTGTGGCAGCCTCGTGATTCATCAGGTTTCGACAGAGCTGGGCCTTATGAAGTCCCCTTGTGCCTACCCCGTGTGGTTAGGATTTGAGGGGCTTCTCGTGGCCGTGCTCCAGTGCTGCAGGTAACGGCTTGTCTCGTGGTGGGAAGGGGCCTCGGGAGGTGGGGACAGGAGCCTTCTGTTCAGGGCTCCAGGTTGCTCTTTT
Source organism: Aplodontia rufa (assembly GCA_004027875.1). Taxonomy (NCBI): domain Eukaryota; kingdom Metazoa; phylum Chordata; class Mammalia; order Rodentia; family Aplodontiidae; genus Aplodontia; species Aplodontia rufa. The sequence continues at coordinate 2,681 of PVKS010043299.1, read as the reverse complement.
TTTGGAAGGTGCCAGACTGGCTGCTTGAGGGTGCAGGGTGCAGGGTGCTCCGGCCGCCTGCTTTCACGGAGGCTGGGTTCCTTGTTCTCTGCCATCGCCAGGTGCCCGGTCTGTAGGGTTTTTGTCCCACCGTGGCTGCTGCTGCCCTGCTCACGGTGCCAACTTCCCTGCCTTCTCAGCAGCCCTCGCCTGCACCCCGAGCTGCCGTGTTCAGTCAGAAGGGGCTTGGGAGGTTGGACAGCTGCACTTGGGCAGGTAGCACCTGAAAGAGAGAGGGCTGGAGAGGTCACGGCCCTGCCCCCACTCTGGCTGTGTGAAATGGGAGGGAGGCAGCACCTCCTGCAGTCACCCTGTGGGGACCAAGCGAGTGCTAGCAGACCTTGGTGCTTGGCATGGGGACGCGGGGACCCTCGGTCAGGTTGTGTGTTGGAGAGCCCCTTCCACCGTGAGCCTGGAGCACCGGAGGGGACGACCAGTCTTGCCTGTTTTTAAGCTATTTTTCTTTTTATAAAGAGAGAGGGACAGTGAGAGAGAGAAAGAGAAACAACTTTATTTAGTTTTTCACATGGCCTTAGTTGCTCCAACATTCAGTTGTGTACGTGGTGCTGGGGTTTGAACCCGGGTCCTCGTGTTTGCAAGGCAAGCGCCAAAACCGCTGAGCCACCACCGCTCCAGCCCTAAGCTCTCTATTTTTAAAAGAGAGAAAGGGGGGCTGGAGTGGTGGCTCAGTGGTTACAGCACTTGTCTGGCATGCGCAAGGATGCGAGTTTGAACCCCAGCACCACAACAGAGTGTCAGAGCAACAAAAGCCACGTGAAAAACTAAAATTGATTCTCTCTTTATCACTGCCCCTCTAAAAAAGGGAGACTCCCGGGACTGCCATGCTGCGTGGGGCCTGGACTAGGCCCCGCTAGTTTCTCCCGCCCCTTTGTCTGGTGTGGCATCGGCAGTCTTCCACTGCCTGGTTGCAAGCCCTGCTGTGGCCCCAGGGTGGGTTAAGGAGGCCCAGTTGCAGCCTAGGTCTGCGTCAGCCCCCCTTCCCCTCTGCACCCACCCCTGCCATGGCGCTTGGCATGAGTGCCCCCCAGCCAGGGGTCAGTGTCTTTGGGCATTGCTGTCTTGCTCAGGGGGGATCCTGAGTTGGCCGCTTGCTGGCCTGGGGACTTGAGGGTCTTTGAGTTTCATTTCCCACGTGTTTTCTGCCTTGTCCTCTCCCAGCTGTGGGTAGGTGCTCAGGGAGGCCTGCTCTGGTCCCTAGCAGCCTGGCCAGGCCCTGTGCCTCCTGCTCAGAACAGCCGTGTACACCTGGCACTCTGGCTCCAGCCCGCAGCCTGTTGTTCCAACAGCTGTCCGCACAGCACTTGCTGTGGTTGAAGACTAGATTTCAGGTCACTGAGCATTCTATAGGAGAGGAAGTTAGCTGGGCTGGGAACATGGGAGAGGCGTAGCAGGGCCATCAGGAGGGGGGACGAAGGTGTGCTCCAGGGGCACATGGGGTGCTCCTGCACCTTGGAAAAGAGGATGCCTCTTATTGCAGATTGGAAATCAGCTCCGCCCTGTGATCCCAGACTCGGCGGGGGCATCACAAGTTCAAGGCCAGCCTCTGCAACTTAGTGAGACCTCGTTTCCATATGAAAGAGTAGAGAGAGCTGTGGGTCAGTGGGCCCAGCGCCTGGATTCAGTCCCCAGTGAGAAGGGTGGTCGGACAGTGAGTCAGGTAGCTCTGTGCTTCACAACACTGAGTCTCCTGTTAGTTATCTTGCCATGTAACAAGTCACCAAAAAGCCGTGGCTCAAGATGATAGGCACTTGTCACCCACAGGCTCTGGCGCTGAGCTTCGCGGCAGCTTTGCTGGCTGGTCTGAAGGGGCAGCCAGGCAGGGCCTGCGGCTGAGGCAGGGCCTCCAGAGGGAGGCCTGGCTGTGTGATTGTCCTCGCAGTGAGTCAGGGGTCCCTCCCTGCTGTCCATGCCACCCATTGATCAGTTACTCTGTGTGGGAGGGGCTGCCAGAGCTGAACCAGGGTGGCATCCTTGGTGCGGGTGTGGAGGCCGCCTGCCCTCTCCTGTCCCATCCCTACTGGTCTCTTTTGTGCTAATCTCATCAGTTTGAAAGATGGACAGTGCTGGAGCGGTGGCTCAGTGGTTACAGCTCTTGCCTGGCATGCCTGAGGACCTGGGTTCAAACCCCAGCACCATGTACACAACGAAGTGTCGGAGCAACAAAGGCCACGTGAAAAACTAAATAAAATTGATTCTCTCTTTCTTCCTCTCTCTCACTGTCCCTCTCTCTTAAAAAAATAAAGAAAGAAAGAGAGAAAGAGGGTCCCTATGCACCTGGCACAGGGACCTTTGTCTCTCCCATGGTCTGTGTATCATTTGTCCTTTTTTTTCTCCTAGGGGAAGGCAAAGAGGAGATTGTGAAGGTGACTTTTGAAGAGCTGAGGCAGCAAGTGGCTTTGTTTGCAGCAGCCATGAGGAAGATGGGCGTGAAGCAAGGAGACCGGGTGGTCGGTGAGTGCCCTTGGTGCGGGGGCCTGCGGGCAGTCGGGGGCAGGAATGGCAGCTTTACAGGTGGAGTGTGCCAGGGCCCCGTGCCCGTTGGGCAAAAGTAGACGGATAGATGATGGAAGGAGCCCCGTCTGCAAGGCCAGGAGTCCTCTTTCTTTGGTTCCCTGCTTTGT
>PVKS010043298.1:0-14967 GCA_004027875.1 Aplodontia rufa | reverse complement strand
TTTTTTTTTTTTTTTGTCATTTTTAAGAGAGAAATAGGGACAGTGAGAAATAGAGAGGGAAAGAGAGAGAAAGGGAGAATCAATTTTATTTAGGTTTCCATGTGGCCTTCATTGCTCTGACACTTGGTTGTATACATGGTGCTGGGATTTGAACCTCTGTCCTCACCCATGCCAGGCAAGCACCGTTACCACTTAGCTACTGCTCCAGCCCATTTTATAGCCTTTATAAAAACGATCCATAACATCTCCTGTGTTCAAAAGTGTATGCAACAAACACTTGTCAAGCTCCTATCATGTGACCCTCTAAATGAGGAGGGGACACAGAGAGGTATGTGGCTGGGCCTCCCCTGGCTTCAATTCCAGCAGACCATTCTGACAGCAGGCTCCACTGGCCACTCTCAGGCTGCCTGGTACCTTACTGCTTGGAGGACCTGTTTCCTGACTGCCACCCCCCAGGTGGTTTCCCAGCATTTCCGGGGCGCACAGTAACACTATGACTCCTCAGCATATGCTTTAAGTCTGGGACAGCCAGGGGCCGTCTGTGCTTCTCAAGCCCTCTCCCATAAGGCCTGCAAGGGTCCCTGGCCCACCCCAACCCCTGTGCTTACACACAGCTGCCCTAGGGCCTTTGAGCTCAAGGGAGACCCTGCTCTGGGTCACTCTGCATCCTCAAAGCCCCACACGGGTCTGAGCACACACGAGGGCTCAGCAAGCATTTGCTGACACCAGTTCCTCAGTCACCTGACCCGTGCTCCATCAACATTCAGGCAACACTGCACCATCCCTGACAGTGCCACCCACAACCACAGTGAGTCCCGCTTACCTGCTCTGAGAACTTGGGCGGGGAGCCAGGCAGGTGGGCAGCCAACCGCTGCTCCAGGAATACCTCCCGCTCACAGGCGTAGCACCACACCCGGAACGTGGTCAGGTTCACGGTCAGGTTGTGCTTCTTAGCCTATTGGGTGAGAGCCAAAATGAGGCCAAGGCCAACCCAGCCTAACAGGTGCGCCAAGCCACATCAGGGCCTTCTCATTCTCTGGCCTCAGAAAGGCCCCTCGGGTTGGAGGCTGGCAGCTCAGTTTGCTCCCCTTCCAATCAGGAATGGCAAGGACCTGTCATCTGCTGGACATGTGTCAGGCGCGTGTGCAGTGCTCTCACTGCATTCTCCTGCCTCTACAGCCCCAGCCCCTGAGCCAGAGCAGGCAGGTGGCATTGGCAGGCATTGGAGATGCACCCCAGGCTGCTGACCGCACAGCCTGTGCCCTGGCAACCACACCTACCTGCGCATGAATGGTGCTGTGGTCAGCAAAGGACTCTCCGCAGCCAACATAGGGGCAGGCAACCTGGGAGGGAGGAAGTGAGAGTGGACTGGGACAGCCAAGAGCACGGTGTCAACGCAGAGGCCCTCCCTCCACCCCAAGGCTGGGGTGACCCATCTCTACATAATAGGACCCAAAGCTGCTGCCACCCCAAGCAGTACTGGTCACCCACCTGAAGCTCACATGGATGGGGATGGCCACCATGAACAGGGACCCTGCACTCACATGGCGTGGGGGCAGCCACCGTCAACAAGAACCCTGCACTCCATTACATGGGGACAGCCAATATCAACAGGGGCACTGCATTCACGTGACGTAGGGTCGGCCACCATGAACACAGACCCTGCACTCATGTGATGTGGGGACGGCCACTGTCAAAAGTGACCCTCCACTCACGTTAGGTGGGGACAGTCACCATGACCGGTGTGACCCTGTCCTCCCAGCGAGATGAGCAGTGTGCTATGGGTTGATGCTCTCTTGCAAGCAGCCCGGGTAGGGCTGTGGCTGGCTCCTTCCACTGAAACCCCTCTTCTTGTTCCAGGCCTATAAACTCAACTATTTAGGAGGCTGAGGCAGGAGGATGGCAAGTTCAAGGCTGGCCTGCACAACTTAGCAAGACCCTATCTCAAAATGAAAAATAAAAAAGGCTCAGGGTGTAGCTCAATGGTTGAGTGCCTCTGGCTTAATCCCCAGTAGCAAAAACCAAAACACGGGAAGGAGGTAGCTGGGGCCTGATGTCAACCCCGTGTCCCAAGGTGCGGCCTCAAGTCTCTGAGACCCCTGCCTTTGATCCTGCGCCTTCCTCTCCAAAATTGGCCCATCTGCCCAGGCTCGAGCAACTCTACCACGAGACTGGCAGTCCAATGGCCAAGGCACCTGCCCCTGCGCGGGTGAGCCCGGTGTCACTGTGCCTGGGTCAGCACTGCACAGGCTAGGGAACAGCTTTCCAGGAAATGACCTTTTGGCCGAGACCAAGGTCATTGGTCAAAAGGCACTATTTCCCCCCGTCTGTCTGTAGGACCTTGGGTTCCTGTAGGTAGGGCCACATCTCACCCTTCTTGCTATATCCCCTGGGTCCACAGGGTGTCCCTAAGTGTCATGCTAAGTGAAAGGTCTCAACAGCAGGGGCCAGAGTTCCCCTGGGGACCCTGGGTCTTCTGCAGAGACTGGTGTCTTTGCCCCTAGTTTCCACTGTCCCTTTGGCTTCTACTTGTAGATTTTGAGAAGTTTCAGGTAACTTTTTTTTACTGTGATTATAAAATGTAATACATACTTGGAGGAAATCTGCAAAACACTATGAAGTCGTGATGACAAGATGAAGACTGAAGGCCACTGGCAATGCCAGCACCAGAGGCAATGGCTGTTAGACATGTCTACTGTGTGAGCAGCAACGGCCACAGCACCCTCAGAGTCTCCTGCACTGCCTGTGGCCCGCGCTGCCACGCCCGTCTTGGGCAGCTCTCCTGCCAGGTTCTACTCTGCGCCCATTTGTGGGCACAGCTGTCCCTATTTTCTGGGTGGGGACAAGAAGGGCAAGGAGAGACTATTTCTGAGAGCACAGTGGGCCTCCAGGCCTGGCGCCCCCCTGGACTCCCGTGTGTCCATGTCCTGCTGGTGGGGATGGGATGTTCAGCCAGCATCTTCTCCAACCTGCTACTCTCTCTGGTCACTTTTAACAGCTGCCAGAGCAGCCAGCCCAGGGACTTGCTGACCCTGGAGCCCAAGCTGCTGGCAGTATCTGAACCCACGCCCCAACAGTGGCAAGGATCCCTTACCTGGAGACAGGCCCACAGATTGGGTCCAGCAACACCACACGACTGGCAGGTTCCCTGTGTGAGTGGGGGAGAGTGAGTGTGAGCCGCCTGGAGGCACAGCCAGGCTTCCCTGTGACCCCACCATCTGTGCTGCAGATGCCATCAAGATACCCTCTTCACTGGTGAGAAACGGGGGCTGAGGGGCTCACACTCCTGTGCAGAGCAAGGGCAGATGGGGAGCCAAGGAGCCTGGCCCCCAGGCAGCAGGTGATCAAGACCCCCAAGACCCCTGAGGAGGCCGTGTGGGCTCCAGGCCTCCGCAGGAGTCCTTATCCTCATTCACCCACATCCTGGCTGCATTCAGGACCCTCAGTGGTTCAGGTGAAGCTGCTCGTTGTAGAAAGTGGAGCAAGACCTGCGAGCCGTAACGTGGACCCTTGCTGGGGATGCGGCAGGTGGCACCGCACCCCTCCGTCTGCCCAGCAGACCCACAGCAGCAGTCCCGACCTTCTGAATCTGCAGCCTCTTGTGGGGTTCGGATTTCCCAGTACACCCCTGACTTCCCAGGTCTTGCTATTCATCGGTCATCTGCCTGCTTGTTGTAACGCGTGCCACAGGGGACTTGAAGTTCAGCATGTGATGTGCATTGTCCCATCAGAAGTCTCTCCCTCATCTTACACAAACACATGCACAGACCTTGGGTGAATTTAGTGGACGTAAGATCACATACAATGTGTCTCTCAGTGAGGGACCCTGTCACCTGCTGGCGGTCTGCACGTAGACAGTGCCTCATTCTTTGCAGCAACTGTGGTTTTGACTGTGGATACACTATGCCTCCCTGATGAACACTAGGTGCCACCAGCATCCTCCTGTGAATGTGTTCATGTGTTCGATAAAAGCCGCCGCGCCTGAGTCCACCGGATAATACCCCTAGGGGCCTGTGCTGCCTGGCGCCCTGTGGCGGAAGTGCTCTGCTTGTCAGAACTGTCAACTCCAGGAGGGATCGTCTGTCTTTGCCCACATGAAAAAGTGCACCAACTGGGGCCCGGAGGATGGGCCTCTTCTGGGCACTTCTTTGCTCTGAGCACCCCGCAGATCCTCACCACTGGGAATCTTAAGATAGTGCTGATTTATTCCGCAACTTTCTGGGCAGTCAGAGAGGTGTGACCACAGCCTAGGCTTCCTGCTCCAGGGCACAACACACTTCTGGAAGGCTGCCAGGCCCAGCCCATATCTCCCAGGGGCCCCCTTCCATTTCCTCCCTGCTCTCTGACTGTTCTGGCCCAGCCTCAGTTGGTCTCGCTCCTTCCGTGGGGCAGACTTGGAAGGAAACCCAGCTCAGATAGTGCTGCCCTGTCCACACCTCGAGTCAAGAGGCACAACCACTTTGAAAGCACTGAAGAACTTCCCCTGTACCAGGGTCGGTGATCTGGCTCGGGCCAAAGGCCACTAGTGCAATGGCAGAGTGACGGGCACTGGGTGCAGGAGTCTGGCCTGCACAGCTCCTCCACCAGCACCACATTCCAAGGCTTCTTGGTGCAGCGGGCAGCGTTGGCAAGAGGCTGCAGGAGCAGGTGTCTACCCAGAGGCTAAGTCATCACGTCACACAGATGTGCAGTGTGGCCTCAAGACAAAGCAGGACAGAGCCTCTGGAGGAGCTGAGGTCGGGAGGGCTCCGTGTGGGCTGCTCTGTGACTGGGCCTTCATGAAACAGCAATGGCCTGCCATCTTCAACACAAGGACAGGCAGAAAGCATAGGAGCATCTGCTGGGATTTGCGTGAGGAACTGAAGGTACTGGAAATCCAAAGGTGGGGAGGGGCTTCCTGACATTCACCTCCTCCAACGGTTTCACTCTTGACCATATGACAATGTTATTTTCAGAACATTTTAATTTGACAACAGAATTACAATTACAATGTATCCTCCCACTTAGGACAGAGGCCACCTTCCCACCTGAGCCCCCTGCACAGCTTGGGCCATGGAGGGTGGGGTGTGGCACCCTCGGGGCCCTGGGGCGCCTCCCCATGCCGCAGAGACTCACAGCATCCACCCTGGCCTTGCACATGGCTGACAGGGCATCAGCGGCTCCCGCACAGCCAGGTCTAGACTATGATTAATAGCGCCAGGACCCAGCCCTGGACTCCCTAGTCCTGGACGCCGGCGTTCCCCTCTGCACAGAAGGCTGAGTGCTGGCGCAGCCACCGCTGTTTCAGACACACCATGAGGTCGGCCCCCTTACCTTGGATTTGAGCAGCAAGTCCTCTTTGGTCACCTCCCCTATGGAGTCCAGGTGAGGGCAGAAGTCCCTCGGGTCCCCCATTCTGGCCTGGGCTCACCTGTAAGACAGGCAGTCCTGGGTCAGTGGCAGCCCTCATGGGGGCAGGGCAGACATGACTGTAGCTTTTTTTTTAAGAGAGGGAGAGAGAAGAAAGAGAATCAAGAGAATCAGTTTTATTTTTTCATCTGGCCATTGTTTCTCAGACACTTAGTTGTGCACGTGGTGCTGGGATTTAAGCCCGGGTCCTTGCACAAGCCAGGAAAGTGCTCCAACAGCTGAGCCACCACTCCAGCCCATGACTGTGGCTTTGAGTCTGGCTTTGCCACCCATTCCCTGGTGACCCACTGTAAGCCTTTCTTCTTGTTTTTTTTTTTTAAGAGAGAGAGAGAATCAATTTTATTTATTTTCCATCTGGCATTAGTTTCTTGGACACTTTGGTGCTGGGGTCGCTTCACATGCCAGGCAAGCGCTCTAAAAGCTGAGCCACCGCTCTAGCCCTTCATCCTCACTTTTGTCTGCGAAGGTGGCAGCTGCCCCGCTGGCCTGCCAGGAGAACCCATGGTCAAAACCTGATGTGGGCTGACGCTGGGCCTGGCAACCGCAGGGCATGCTGCTCCGAATCACATGACAGTCCCGCCTGCACTCAGGAGCTGCAGGCAGAGGACCTGAAGCTGCGGCTGCTTTCCCAGTCGGAAGCGAACCCGAGTCCAGGAGGTCGCAGCAGCAAGAGGGCAGGCAGAGGGAAGGCTGCATTCCCAAAAGGCAAGGGGCAGATGTTGATGCAGGCCTTCTCTGAGCAGGACCTGTGGTGTCCAGAGCCTGCAAGAGGCCAAGGGCCCAGCAGGACCTGTCTCACTTCCTGGGAAGAACTCACCTAGAGGTGGCATTATCACCAGGACGCTAGAGGAGGCAGGAGGCCAGCCCTGCCCCCAGAAAAGGTCTTGAGAACTGGAGGACAAGAACAAGGGCAGGCCACCCACCTAGGAAACAGGGTGAGGAGCGCTTGCAAAACCGGGGCAAAAGTGTACCTGGGGACAGGTTTCAAGGAATGAAGAAAAAATAGTTTTGTTGCTTTTGTTTAAGTGACACACGATAAAAACAAAATTCAGGTAATATAAGAGAGTTCCAAGCACCAGGCACGGTGGTGCACACCTGTAATCCCAGCAACTTGTGAGGCTGAGGCAGGAAGATCACAAGTTCAGAGCCAACCTCAGCAACTTCACGAGGGCCTAAGCAACTTAGTGAGACCCTGTCTCAAAATAAAAAATAAAAAGGAGGACTGGTGTGGTGGCTCAGTGGTTTGAGCGCTTGCCTGGCATGTGTGATGACCCAGGTTCAAACCCCAGCACCACATACACAACTAAGTGCCAGAGAAACAGAGGCCAAATGAAAAAAATAAATAAAATTGATTCTCTCTTTAATAAATAAACAAATAGGGCTGGGGATGTGGCTCAGTGACTAAGCAAAACAAAAACAAAAACAAAAAAAAAACAGAAACCTTTTAATTTTATTTTGAGACAGAGTCTTGGTAAATTGCTGAGGCTGGCCTTTAATTTGCCATCCTCCTGCCTCAGCCTTCTGAGTAGTTGGGATTACAGGTGTGCACCACTGCACCTGGCCTGACATTCTTTTGCATACCATTTTTTTCTCTTTTAAATCTTTTAAATCAGAAAAAGAGATTTAGGTTTTAGAAAATCAGAGCCCCACTCAAGGGAGAATGTGGAAGTGAAGCCACAACTCTGCACCTGGAGCGCAGAGGTGGCCACATGGCCCTGCAGTGTGTACAACTACACCACACTGAGCACACACGCATGCTCGCACACCCGCAGACCTGCAGGGCCAGCGAAGCCTGAGCAGGCTCGGTGGGCTGCATGGAGCCACAGTGAAGGTGTGCTGCCACTTGGGACACAGGTGCAGGACATGTGGGACCTCCACGTGCATTTTTACAACTTCAGTGAACTTGTCTATTTCAAAAGAAAACATTTCAGAATAAATAACTGAATAAATGCCCCGGCAAAATCAATCACAACCTGACTGCTGATTCTAGCTCCAAACTGCTGCCAATAGAGTCCAAACCAACCAAATACAGAAGTGCAGCCGCGAGCAGCCGTGAGCAGCACAGGCAGGGAGTAGGGACAGGTCCCTCCTGAGGCTGCTGCCCACTCCTGAGGCAGCCAAGGCAGTCGGCCAGGAGCCGCTGTGCTGCGGAAGAGCCCTGGGCCCAGAGCTGCAGTGTGCCTCCGCTAGCTCACCCGGCTCCCAACAGGCCAGGGGCCCTGCACAGACGCTAAACAGGCCTCACAATGGCATTGGTAGAGCTGACACCAAGGCCCTAGCCAGCCAGGTGCCTGTACCCCACTCTCTTGCTCCCTCTAACTTACGGAAAATTCAAAGCCACAAAGAAAGGTGGGGCTGCACCATGCACTCCCAAGTACCCCACCACCCATCAGCAGCTCTGGCTGATCGCACTTCACCCCAACCTTCTGCTGCCTTGTAACAAGCATCAGACACACAAAAATCACTTTTTTTTTTTAAGAGAGAGACAGTGAGAGAAAGAGAGAATCAATTTTATTTATTTTTTCATGTGGCTTTTGTTGCTCTGAGACTTTGTGTGTATGTGGTGCTGGAATTTGAATTCAAGCATCCATTCTAGCCCCACAAAAATCACTTTTTATATACACATTCTTCTAAGAGAGGAGCACTTGGAAAAAACAACTCATCGACATAGTTCTATTACTTTACCGTAAGAGAAAGCCCCCTTCCCCCTTGGTCCCTGTCTACAGGGTGCACTGGGGGAGGAGGCGGGCTCACAGGAGGCAGCCAGCATTGGCCTTCTCTGTTGACAGCTGATGGTGATGGGGTGCAGTGGTCTGCAGTGCTTGGGAGCCTCTCGCAAGGAACCTGGGGGATCAACCAGACACTGCATACAGTTCTCTCATTTTAGAATCACTCTTAACAGGGTTGGAGCAATGGCTCTGTGGTAGAGCACTTGCCTGGCATGCACAAGGACATGGGTTTGAACCCCAGCACCACATACACAGCTAAGCGTTGGAGAAACAAAGTCCAGATGAAAGGCTAATTAAAATTGATTCTCTCTTTAAAAAAAGAAATAAATAAAATCACTCTTAGCACCAACTAGAGGCTAAAAATAGTTCAGAAGTCCTCCTGAGAGGGGCAAGTACACTTTGGGATGCTTGGAATGTCCAGCGGCAAGACACACTCCCAGTCCATCCACAGGGACAGTAAACACACACTCCCGGAGCAGCTGCTGCGCTGAGATGTGCTGGACCCTTCATTAGTCGCTGCGTTACCTTGTCATGCCCCGGAGGGGACCCTCAAGGATTTACAGGAGGGGCCGCTGGGCTGCTCCTTCTACTGCCCACCCAGGCTGCCACAGCCTGTCACCCGGCCCCTTCCACGCATGCCACTGGGTCCCTCAGGTCATCCTTTGAGCCTTTCCAGGACCTTGTGCTACTCCAAACCCAAGCCCCAAGCCTTCAGCAACCCCAGGTTATGGCGCAGCAGGGCTCATCCACACGCCACTGCCGTCCCCCAAACCCCAAGCCTTCAGCAACCCCAGGCTTCCTTCCTCGGTGGGCAGTCTCCCAGGTGTAGGCAGTTCAAAGAAGGACAGGCAGTTAGAAGGTAACATTTAAAACAGTCACATGACAATGACAGGGTTCAAGGTTCTAAATTCCAAACCTCACTGGAAGCCAGGTTTTCTGTTTTTTCTTCATTTCCACTGAGGTCACATGCCCTGAGTTGGCCCTGGTCCTCAGCTATTTTAAGCAGGGTGTGATGTCTTTCTTTCCTTTTTTAGTGTTGTGTATGCCCCATCTCTTTGGCTGGATGGGCAGGGAGGGCAGGAGCCAGGTGACTACCCTGGTGCCTGAACCAGGAGCAGGGGCAGGACCCACTCTTGATTCACAGGAGCAACTGAACTCAAGCTCCTGCAACTTCAGAGGAAAAAAACGCCCTCTGACGAATCCTTCCACAGAGGAAAAAAACGCCCTCTGACGAATCCTTCCATGTACGCTCACTACCCACATTACACAAAAACAGAGCCGGAGCTTAATCAGGTAAGTAAGGAGCTGAGCCCAGGTAGTAAGCGCTGGTGATCAGACCTGTTGGGCACAGAGCCTGTTCTAAGTCAGGGATCAGCAAACTTTCAAGGGACCAGATGGTAAATATTTTGGGTAGATGGGCCACATCAGCCTGTGTCGCAAAACCTTTTTTCTTCATAATCCTTTAAAAACAATTCTCCATTCAAACACTGTCCAACGTGAGCCTGGCCCACTGCTACGGTCCGCCAACACCTGTTCCGAGGATCCATGCTGACAGGCCTCTCCTTCCACCTCCAGCTGCACCAGATCCAACAGTTCAAATAAGCAAACGAAGAGGACAAGAAGGGCGACCTGGCTCCAGTTTATTCTAAGATAAGAATCTAGGGTGTGCAAGCCCTTTTTATGATGGGGAAAAAGATGTGACCCACGTGAGCAGCAACGGGCCACTGAGCAAGAAAAAGAACACAAGCACACACCACTGCGCCACACAGCCCTCACAGGCCACAGTATCACATCCCCTAGCGCACGAAATCATATCTGAATAAACAGAGATTCCATGTTCATGGACCAGCAGGCCCAGCATTGTCAAGCTGGGGGCTGGAGTGGTGGCTCAGTGAGTGCCTGGCACGTGCAAGGACCTGGTTCAAACCCCAGCACAACGTAAACAATGAAGTGTCTGGAGAAGCAAAGGCCAGATGAAAAAAGAGGAGAAAGGTGAAGCTTTTTTCTTTCTTTCTTTCTTCTTGTTCCTTCCTTACCAAATTCAGATTGGCGAGAGAAAAGCATCTGTAAAAATTCATTCCTAGAATTTGCAGCTCCTATAGACTTGGCTGGGCACCTACTGATTACTGACAGCCTCTGAGAGATGGTCTCCATCTTTCTTTGTTTTCAGTGTCATTTGTCATAAAGGGGAGAACTAGAGGGCAGAACACAGGTACAGTCACCCTGAGTCTGTCCCTGGAGCCAGGCTTGCAGGCTGGTCGGTTCATGGTTCTCCCGAGACTGGTGCTGAACCGGCTCTGCTGCAGCCCCCAGGTAAAAAGCTGAATGAAGTTTTCCTTTTGTCTTTTGTCCTGAGATCTTGGCTTTGTGATCGGGGAGAACAGGCTTTCTAACTCGGCAGGGACAGTGTCTTGAAGGCTCTGGATATAGACTAACAAACTCTTCCAGGGAGATCACACAGATTTATTCACCAGCAGTGTACGGATGCTCAGCATGGAAAGCTTTCCCTCCCCCAGAAGGAAGTTTAAAGCTTCTAACATTTTTTAAAATTAATGGTTAAAATTAGTCTATGTAAAGAGAAGAACTGAGTACCTCACATGGGTCCGAAGCATCAGGGCTGTGTGCTCACATCGTCAGCAAGGGGCTACAAGTCTCAGCTGCCTGGAAGTTACTGCTGGCTTTGCCTTAGTACCCAACCAACACGGACCAAGTGCCTCTTCAGGCCAGGCATGGGCCCTGCTCTCGAGGGACACAGAGTCCCATGTTCCAACCCCAGGCTGCCACGCTTCACTGCACCCGCCCAACGCCAACTGCCTCGCATGCGCGACTCAGGGCATGATTGCGGGTGTCACGGAAGGCAGTAAAGTGGTGCTCAACCCTGGGCTCAGCACCCCACTGTCACCTGCACATTTGTGACTTTAGATAAATCACTCAATCCTGTTTCTTCATAAAATGAGAACGAGGAGGGCCGGAGTGGTGGCAAGGATGCAAGTTCAAACCCCAGCACCAAGTACATAACGAAGCGTCCAAGGAATGAAAGTCACACGAAAACTAAATAAAAATTGCTCCTTTCTCGCTCACTCTCACTGCCTCCTTTCTAAATAAATAAATAAATAGGACCGCAACTAGATCACTGAGAGGGTGAGGTGACCAACGCACAGGAAGCATTCGGCATGACTCCTGACCACGTGGTCCTCAGCGTGGCTCAGTGGCCTATTGATTTGCGAGGCACCTGGGGTGCATGCACAGAGAAAGCCAGGTGAGCCGTGTGAGGAAGTGGCTATCTACAGGCCAAGCAGAGGCCTCAGAAGAAACCAAACCCAGGCTGGAGAGGTGGCTCCATGGTTACAGCACTTGCCTGGCATGCACAAGGATGAGAGTTTGAACCCCAGCACCACACACAATAAAGTGTCAGGGTGACAAGGGCCAGATGAAAAAAGAAACATGCAGTATTACGAAGCTTTGCTGGTTGTGTTTCACGGGTCAGGACACTGAACTTGCTAGGAATAGAAGTCACGGGTCCAAGGTGACACAGAGGCCCTCTCCAGCAGACTGCACTCAGGCTCCCCAGGCTGACCCCAGCAAAAAAAAGTCGATGGTCAAGTTGGACGTGCAGCAGGAGACTGGCATGGGGCGGCTCCGCTTCTTGGAGCTACTTCTTAAGATCTGAGCTCACCTCCTGATGGCTGTGACATCAAAAAGCCAGGAAAGGTGGCCCCACGACTAGAACCCATCCTCAAACAGCTTTCTTGTGCTGAGAAGCCAGCACCTCTGACCTTCTGTTATGGTTCAGGTATGAGTGTCCCCAAAGCTCATGTAAGACAATGCAAGAACTTTCAGAGGACAAACGCTTAGACTATGAGGTGTGATCTAATCAGTGGATTAATCCACTGAAGGGGATTAACTGGGCAGTAAGTGCCACTGGGGGTATGCCTCTAGGGTTTACACTTTATTCTGGATGAGCAGAGCTCTTTCTACTTCCTGGCTGCCATGCCCTGAGCTGCTCTCTTCCTTCTGCCTCACCTCCTGCCCAGAGCTGTGGAGTCAGCCGACCATGGACAGAACCTCTGAAGCCATGAGCCCCACATAAACTTCCCAATTTTTCTTGTCAGTGTATCTTTGTTGTTGTTGTGGTTGTTGTTTTTAGAGAGGGAGAGAAAGAGAGAGAGAGGGAATCAATTTATTTATTTTTCCATCTGGCCTCTGTTTCTCCAACACTTAGTTGTGTACGTGGTGCTGGGGTCCAAAACTGGGTCCTCAGGCATACGAGGCAAGTGCTCCAACTGCTGAGCCACCATTCCAGCCCCTATTGTCAGTGTTTTAGGTCACAGGGACACAAAGCTCTGCATCTCAGGTTCTCTGCACCCAATTTGTTTTTCAACAAAGCCTGAGAAACAGTTCCAGACAGAAGACACTAAAGAGACGTGAGAAGCTGGATCTTGGATCGAAGAGGGAAATGCCATATGGAATGCCATTGGGACACCTGGCCAAATGTGAATAATGGACTACATGTTAGACGATGGTATTTGCTATGAAGTGAATGGTTCCTCAAAACCCAACCTCACATGTTGGAGCTCTAACCACCAGCACCCCAGAATGGAATGACATATGGACGTAAGGTCTTTATTTATTTTTTTTTTTTAAAGAATCAATTTTATTTAGTTTTTCATATGACTTTTGTTGCTCCAACACTTTGCTGTGTACATGGTGCTGGGGTTTGAACCCACGTCCTTGTGCATGTGAGGCAAGCACTGTATCTGCTGAGCCACCCCTCCAGCCCCGGACATAAGGTCTTTAAAGAGGTCATTCAGGGGCTGGAGCCATGGCTCAGCTGTTAGAATGCTTGCTTGGCATGTGCAAGGACCCAAGTCCAAACCTCAGCACCACACATATAACTGAATGCCAGAGAAACAGAGACCAGAGGAAAAAAATTAATAAAATTGATTCTTTCTCTCTCTCTCTCTCTCAAAAAAAGATAAAGATAAAAGAGATCATTAAATTCAAATGAGATCTTTGTGTGGGGCATGGCAGTCTTGCCTCTAATCCCAGTGACTTGGGAGGCTGAGGCAGGAGGATCACAAGTTTGAGGCCAAACTCAACAACTTAATGAGACCCTGTCTAAAATAAAAATAAAAAGAACTGGGGGAGTTGTTCAGTGGTAAATTACCACTGGGTTCAATTACTAGTACCAAAAATTAAAAATAAAAAAGAGCAGGAGGGCATAGCTCAGACGTGGAGTGCACCCCTGGGTTAAATCCCCAGTACCACAAGAAAATAAAAAAAGAAAAAGAAAACGAGCTTTACAGTAAGCCTAACCTAATCTGACTGATTTCCTTCTGAGAGGAGGAGCGATTTCTACCAAGAGGCACCTGGGGTGCATGCACAGAGAAAGCCAGGTGAGCCGTGAGAGGAAGTGGCTATCTACAGGCCAAGCAGAGGCCTCAGAAGAAACCAAACCCAGGCTGGAGAGGTGGCTCCATGGTTACAGCACTTGCCTGGCATGCACAAGGATGAGAGTTTGAACCCCAGCACCACACACAATAAAGTGTCAGGGTGACAAGGGCCAGATGAAAAAATTAAAGTTGATTCTTTCTTTCTCACTCTCTCCCTCTCTGTTTTTAAAAAAGAAAGAAAGTAAGAAGAAACCAAACCTACCCACACCTTGATCTTGCACTCCCAGCCCCCAGAGCTGTGAGATCAATTCTGTTCAGGTTACCCGGTCTTTGACATGGGTCAGGGCAGCTCTGGGAAGTCAATGCAGAGCTGCGCCAACATTAAAGTTTCTAAAGATGGGGTTGGCAGAGTGCTTGCCTAGGTCCTCAGTCCTAAAAAAAAAAAAAAGTTTCTAAAGATGAAAGTCATTCTCTGGTTCTACATTTTCGGATGAACCCCAAGGTACCGAAGGGAGAAGGGCCCGTGATGTCTGCGGTTGCTCCCGTGAGTCAGCAGTAAGGACATAACAGTAAGTACGGAGATACAGTTACACTAAATGCAGCAAAATGTTAATAATTGGTGCATGTAGGTGAAGGGTAAATGGAACTTCCCTGTATTCTTTCTGAAACTTTTCTGTAAACTTGACTTTTTTTTCAAAATATAAAAATTTTTTAAAAGCCTGGGCATGTAATCCCAGAACCTCAGGCAGCTGAGGTAGGAGGACCGCAAGTACCAAGACCCTGTCTCAGAATAAAAATGGAAAAGCCAGGGGAGTAATTCAAGAAAAGGAAGCAGGCCGCCTGTTACGTGGGCATACCCTGTGCCTCGCCTGTACTGTCCCCTCAAACCCCAGCCCTCTGTCCTTACACGTTAGAGAAGAAGAGCAATTCACTTGCCTGAGGCACCACACAGTAAGGAAGTGACACGGCTGGGAGCAGGAGGCCTTCACAGCCCTCCACCGGTGCCACTGTGCAAGTGAAATGCCCGCGCATAGAGGCGAAGGGAAGGCCGGTGAGGCTGCTGCAGAAAACAGTTCCTGCACACAGGCGCCTGGAAACCGGCTGGACGGCTTGGGCGGAGGGACTGCACCTGCCCGGGGAGCCCCTAGTCCCCCATCTCTTGGGGCAGGAGAGCGCGGGAGGTGGAGACAGGGCTGGTACTTCTAGCAAAGAGCCCACCACTCCGCCCCTGAGGCCTCCAAGAGGCTTCACCTACGAAGGGGGAGGCGGACGGCGGGTGTGCTCTGCCCTGCCCCCGCCCAGTCCAGCCCACCGGTCTGGCTGCCTGGGCAGCCCTGGCTTGGCTTGGCTCGGCTCGGCTCGGCTCGGCTCAGCACAGCACAGCCCATCCCCGCCCCACCCCGCCCTCCCCCACCCACCGGGTCTGGCTGCCTGGG
>PVKS010043297.1:0-14967 GCA_004027875.1 Aplodontia rufa | reverse complement strand
GTTGATAATGGTGTATTGAAGTCCCCCAGTATTATTGTGTTGAGAACAACAAGGGCTTTAATGTCCTTGAGTATTTTTTTCATATATTTTGAGGGGTTGTAATTGGGGGCATAAATGTTAATTATCATTATGTCTTCATGATGAATTGTCCCTTTTAATATGATGTAGTGTCCATATTTGTCCTTTCTAACTTATTTTCGATCAAAATTAATTTTATCAGAAATTAGGATCGCCATGCCAGCATGCTTTTTTGGACCACAGACCTTTGGACCACAGACATTTTACCAACCTTTCAGTAGTTGTCTATTTTTGAGTATGAGGTATGGCTCCTGTAGACAACATATTGTTGGACTTTGGTTTTTGATCCAATAAGCCAATCGGTGTCTTTTAATTGTGGCATTGAGAGCATTTACATTCAGAGTTAGAATAGATATGGGAAAAATGAGTCTCAACCTTTGTGACTATTGCTGTGTTTTGTGCCATCTTGGGTATCTTTTGGTGTGTAATGTGGTTATTGACACTCTCTTGTTTAAGGGTTTAGAATATTGTTAGCATGTTCTTCTAACGAAGAATGTCCTTGAGAATATTCTGTAATGCAGGGTTTGTGTTCATGTGTCTTGCTAGCTTGAGTTTATCATTTAAGTATTTAATTTCCCTGTCACATTTAAAGCTGAGTTTTGCAGGGTATATTATTTAATATTCTGTAATGCAGGGTTTGTGTTCATGTGTCTTGCTAGCTTGAGTTTATCATTTAAGTATTTAATTTACCTGTCACATTTAAAGCTGAGTTTTGCAGGGTATATTATTTTTGGCTAAAATTTGTTTTCTTTCAAGGCTTGAAAAATATTGTTCCAAGCCCTTCTGGCCTTCATTGTCTGATCAGAAAAATCCATAGTGATCCTAATTGGTCTGCCTCTGAATGTGATTTGGGGCTTTTTTCTAGCTGCTTTTAGAATTCTCTCTTTATTTTCTCTGTTATTCATTTTATATATGATATGTGTTGGTGAGTTTCTCATTTCATTAGGCCTATTTGGTGTTCTATAAGCATCTTGGATGTGATATTCCGGATCAATAGTAAAATGAGGGAAATTCTCACTTATGATTTTGCTTAAAATGTTCTTGATGCCTCTTGTTTGCTGTTCGGAGTTTTCCTCCAGGCCAACGATTCTCAGATTGTTACACCTCATCTCATCAAATATTATTTGGAAGTTCTGATTATGTAATATAAGTTGCTTCTCTTGTTTATCTTCTATGAGTTCAACAATGTTCAGCTGATCTTCATTTTTTGATATTCGTTCTTCAAGGGCTGAAGTTCTATTTTCAGTAGAGAATACTGTGTTGTTGGTATCATCCAGTGAAGATTTGATTTGGTTAACTGTGTTTTTCAACCCTGATAGCTCTGCTACGTCTCTTTTCAGAATGTCTATTTCTTTGTATAGCTGATCTTTCATTTCATGGAATTGCTCCCTTATTTCCCTGTAAACGTTGTCTCTCATCTCTTGAAATTGTTCTCTGATCTCTTTCCTTATTTCATCTCTCAACTCTTTGATTGAATTACAAATCATAATTTTGATACAATATCTTTGGTTTTCATCTAGGGCCCCAGCTATGGAATCCTTGGGTGGAGAGCTGTGGGGTTGAGGAGGTGAGTTATTTCCCCTTCTCTTCATTTTCAGAATCAGAGAGTGTGTCTTGTAGTTCAACCTTGTTACTCTTGCCGGAGTAATTGGAGCTTTTTATGGCTTTGCTTCTTTGTTATGAGGAGCTGTTTGGTCAAGACAGACCTAAAGATGCCAGACCGGCCTGTGAGATCTTGATAGGCCATAGGTGCAGATACTAGCCTGTTTCAACTAAAACAGATGTGCTGGTGACTAGCACCAATAGTAGCAGCTTTCTTTGAGAGTGCTCTCACAATATATTATGATAGCAAGCAAGGGATCATTTTGAAGAGTGTCTGTTTCTTCAGATAGCAGGATCGTGGGAATCCACCTGCAGTCTTGCAGCGTGCGTGATTCTCAGGAGCGTCTTGGAGTCACAGCTGGTGGGGTGATCGCCATCTTGAATCTCTGGCGCTATATTTAAAGCACCTCGACTTCTCTGCTGTGCGAGTGCAGAGTGCTACAATCCTCACCCACACCACTCGCCAGCCAGCCACGTGGCAGCGGCAGGGGAACAAAGATCGCAGTAGCGCTATATTTAAAGCACAGTCTGTGGGGCTGAGTTCCCAGCTGCTTGACTCCTCCCTCACTCCCAGCAGGTGCTTGCAGCATCCCAGCCCGGATGGAAAAAAATTTAAAAAACACTCGATTCTCCCCAGTCTCTGCTCAAATCCACTGAGCAAGTTAGGATTGGTTTCAAGATGCTACTCCCCCAAACGCACCTCAAAAAATTGGAAATGAACTGAGGATTTTCCGTCCAGTCTTGGAGCCGCTGGGGAAGCCATCTGTCTTCAAGTCGCCATCTTGATTCCTCCTGTTAATTCAGTTTCTAAACAGGCGTTTATGGAATGACTTACATGCACTGGGAAGTTCAGAACTATGTTAGGGTCTGTTAATGCACAATAAATATTTTGCTCTCCTTACTTCTGTGGAATAGCTCAAAATCTAGCTGAGAAGATAGACAGTAAATTAATAACTGTAGTGTGATAAAAGCTATGACAGTTTGTATACAGTCCTGTGTGAAAACAGGTGAGAGAACAATTTATGACACTTGGGGGTTCTATGATTACAACAAAGAAGAAATCACATTTCAGCTGGACCTTGGAATTTGAGCAGGAATTCTGAGAGGAGAAACGGAGGCTGAAGATGTAGGAATACACGCAAAAGGTAAGAGTATGTTCAGAGAAAGTGTAAAATATAGGAGTGGTAGGAAGTGATGTAGCATGGTAACTGGAAAGGTAATTCAGGGCAAAACTGCAAGTATCAGATGCTAAAGGTTTGGGTATGGCTGGTAGAAATACAAAGCTGCTGAAAAACTTTGGAAGTGAATAAAATGGCATGGTATGACTTATATTTTAAAAATTTACCTCTGGAAAAGGTATGAAAGATGGTTTAGATTAGGCCAGGGTTTGATAGTTTGAAGTGTGTTCAGGTCCTATACTAACACAGTGGAAGTGACAACTGACAAATGCAAGTATTAAGATACATTTTTAGAAACAGAAATGACAGAACTTGGTGGTCAGTTGCTTGGAAGAAGTAGGGAATAAAGGAAAGGGAGAAGTTTCAGATGGTTTTAAGAAGTCTAGTTCACATGATTAATTTTGGTGTTAGGATAGACATTTATTTAAGCATCTTCACAATTGGAAGATTATGATAAGTGAGAAAAATGAAGCTCTGTAAAGTTAAGTAATTTACAAAGATTACTGTACTCCCAAACTCATATGTTGAGCCTTAACCTCCTGCCAATGTGGTAGTATTTGGAGACAGAGTCTTTGGGAGATAATTAGGGTTTACATAAGGTAAGGTAATGAGAATAGGGTTTTATTCATGGGGCTCAGTGCCCTTATGAGACCAGAGAGTGCTTGCACACATGCTCCCCACCCCCAACACACACTCACACATATCCTAGCACTGAAACATTGTTCCTAATCTCAAGAATAAGAAGGGAGAAGACATGTGAAAAATAATTTTGCAATCCTATTGTAAAAAAATAAAGTATATTATAGAAATAGTAGTGCATTATAGTAGAAAGTTTGAACAGTTGCACTTGAGCTAAAAATGGAAGATATATCATTTACCACTTATCTCAGCCTCAAAATGTAGTGGCTTAAAATAGAAATTATTTATTGTTTCTCACAATTCTGTGGGTTGACTGGACTCCACGTTCAGCTAGTGGCTAGGGTGAGCAGGAAGGCCCAAGAACATCTCATATGTCTGGGGCATAGTTGCTGTGTGTCAACTCTCCTCTTATGTGTTTGTTCTCCCTGGGGCATATCTAACTCCAGGCAGGAGAGCCTAAACTTCTTTGAATAATAGTAGTTCAGTTAGACTGGAATCAGAACAGAGTCAGTTATATAGCATTCTGTTTGGCAAACAGTTTTTGGTGTAAGTGTGGTATGAATATAAAGATGGGAAGAAATGTTAGCATCTCTGTGTATTTATTTATTTTGCAAACAACCGTAGGAGTCTTTAATAGGGATGAGAGGCTTGAAATGAATCTTTTAAAAGTTTTATTAGTTTTTAGTTATGTATAACATTAAGATTCATTTTAACATAATTATCAAAGTGTAGAATATAACTTTCTCTAATTCAGTCCCCATTACTTCCCCTTCCCTCACCCTCTCTACCACTGTTCCCTTCCTTCCGCTCTACTGATCTTTCTACTATTTACTTATAGCATTTTTTTAAATTAATGCCATGTGGATATATTTAAAGGTGAGATTTACTGTGGTATATTCATATATGTACATAGGAAATCTAGATCAGATTCATTGATTCAGGTTTAGGAGAAGAAGAACAGTAACGTGAAAGAAGGAAGCAACATAGTCAGTCCATATGGAATGACTGGGGACCTTTACGAGAAGGAATGAACAATGAATTTGAGAAGTAGGATAATGGAAAACCTTTTATGTTATAATAAGTCAATATAACTTTTTATCTTTCAGGCTGTAGAACTCCTTCAGAAAGGTTTTATGCAATGGAGTAACTGCTCCACACTCTCAAAGATTCCTGTACTTTGTCAGCTTTATATGCTCCTTTGTGAGTGAGTGAGTGTGTGTGCATATGTTACTGGGTGAACTCAAGGCCTCATGCATTCTAGTGAAGTGCTCTACCACTAAGCCACATCCTTATTCCCTTCACATATTCTTGATCAGTAAGACTCCTTTGGTTTCATTTTCATATTCAACCCAAGTGACAACCTGTAGTCATTCAGTTAAACCTTTCTCACTGACCCCCTTCATTCCCAACACTCTCATGATTTTCTTCCCATTCTCTTATCCTTTTTCCCAATTCTAGAATAATTTAATCATTTGTTCTGATACTGAAACTAAGCACTGAATGTTACTGGAGAAAATCAAATAACCATATTGATCGGTTATCTCCTATTTTATGATTTCCAACCTCTGTTGGATTCTCAATATTCTCTAGGAAATATTTTCAGATCCTTGATCAT
The DNA here is from genome assembly GCA_004027875.1 of Aplodontia rufa. Classification (NCBI taxonomy): domain Eukaryota; kingdom Metazoa; phylum Chordata; class Mammalia; order Rodentia; family Aplodontiidae; genus Aplodontia; species Aplodontia rufa. Next base: position 9,855 of record PVKS010043297.1, on the reverse strand, counting down.
TCCCTTTGATGATGGTGTATAGACATAAGTATTTTATATATATGAATATATATAAAATGTATACATAAAATTAAATATAACATGATTATATGTAAACATGTATATGTATGTGTGTATATATATGTATACATATATATGTGTATGTATATATATATATATATATATATATATATGTAAAGTCTCTTTTTAATCTTTGAAGTAAATGTTGCACTGCTTACCTTAGCAGATTACTTTGCCTACTTTGCAGAGGCAATAGTTGTAGCTGTAAAAGACCTTCCTTTACAATCTCTCCTTCAAGTTTACTTATTATTTCCCATTCTGGATTATCCCCTTCCTTTACTTCCAAATTCCTGCTATCATTCTCAGACTTATTTTGCCTCTTCACCTCTGAACTGATTTAAAGTTCTCACCCATCCTTGTCTTCTTCCCTCCTTTCACAGAATCATGCTTTCTTCTTTCTTCCCTTTTGCCTTCCACCTCTTGCAAATTATTGCTTTAATAATTATACCCTTTATTACTTACTTTTTCAATTGATCCGTTCCTCAACTTTTTGTTCAACCCTGAACATGCAGATACTCTCGATCCTATAAACATTTTCTTTAGGCTTGATTCTGTCACAATCAATATTCTCTTTATTGTATTCCCTGCCTATTCTTCCTTATTTCATATTTACTCCTTAGCAGCCTGCAACTTGACTTAAAGTCTCAATTGCATACTGAGAAGTTTCTGACACCTAGTATGCATGCAATAAATATGTATCAAGGAACAATTTCTAATTGCCCATATTGTGATACTTAAAAAGCTCTCATGGTGGGGTGGGTGGGTGATGGGTTCCATTTTAAGAAACTTGTTTTTAGGTCAGTGGGAATTTGCTAAACTACACTTATACATTGACTAAGAATGGACCTAATGTGAGATTCTGTATGCCATAGATTTCTTTCAAAATCAATCTTATTCCATTTGTATTTCGAAAGTTTATTCGAAACTTTGCTCTACCAGTTGGTAAATAAATTGAATATTATGACTCTCTCTCTTCATGTGTGATTGCATTTGTGTGTGTACATGCATGCTTTGGAAATTTTATCACTGAATAAAAATGATTAGTATTTTCATGTCTTGCTTTAAGTGTGATGCCCTTTTAATATATAATTAGAGTTTATTTTTTTTATCTGGTTTTTGTTTTTCTGGCACTTAGTAGTGTATGTGGTACTGGGGTTTGAACCTGGGTCCTCATGCATGCCAGGCAAGCACTCTACTGCTGAGCCACTTCTCTAGCCCCCAATAATTAGAGTTTTAGAGCAACAAAACTTTCATATGCTGGACTGATTTTAAAAGTAGAAACCATGATTTCCTGGCACACAGAATGTAATCAATAAATTTTTGTGGAATGAATGGATGAATATTCCTTATAGATAACAAAAGAAATAATTAATTGAATGTAGAATAATGCATTTCTGATATTTTAAATCAATTATGCCATCCATTGTTAGAGCTTAGAACATTTTAACATTCTGACTATTGTGCTATTGTTATTGAAAGGAAAAAGTATTCCACATAGCAATACAGCAATTCACAGAGCTTGTTTTCTCTGGTAAATTTCATCTGATAGAGTGTTGTCTTAGATGCAGTATTTCCATAGAAACACACATAAAGTCATGAGGAGTTTGAACTTAAACAACAGCTATAAAACTAGGTGCTTATTGGCCTTCAATTTATCTAACTTTTATCTTACAGACTGTGAGCTCATTTAACAGCATAAAGTAAAGGAAGCTGAAATAGAATCCCCTCTGCTGCATACCACTGGGACCTTCCTGTATAATGTTGACATTCAGTCTCACCCAACCTGACAATAAAATGAACCATTTATCCAACACAAGCAGGCAGAGGAGGAGATACTGTATCTTTTCCCTCTGCCTCCCACTCTTAGAGCCAGTTCGATGCTTCCTTTGGGCAGAACATAAGCACACGCGAAGCACTTCATCAACAATTTTTCACGTTTTCTGTTAAATTGGGTTTACTCTTCTTACATGAATGTCCCCCTAGATACTTTTTCCAAATAGCCCAGAAAGTATTTGAGGTGAACCTAAACTTTTTAATAATAAACTCTGTGGCTATAAAACTCTAGGAAGACAAGACTCTTGAGGCACTTAGGAAAAATTGCTAAAACAAAAAAAAAGAGACATAATAGTCTAAATCTTAAAATCAAACTTAAAGAATCAATATTATTTAATTAGGTACTTTTGTACATGTTTTGGAGTCTACTCCATAAAATAATTATTTCACCATCAAGAGTAGAAGCTAGGCGCTGGTATGGTGGTTATGGTGCTTGCTCAGCATGGGCAAGGACACGAGTTCAAGCCCCAGCACCCATGTATACAACTGAGTGTCAGAGCAACTAAAGCCATGTGAAAAACCCAATAAAAATTGATTCTCTCTGTCTCTCTCTCTTTCTCTCACTGTCCTTCTCTCTCAAAAAAATAAAATAAAAAAAGTGTAAGAGAAATAAATGGAATAGAAAAAAGAATTGAGGTGGAGAGAGAGAATGGATGGGAAAAAGTGAGGAATGGTGGAATGAATGTAACCAAATTTTCCTATGTGTATGTATATATATCTATATCTATCTATCTATATCTCTCTCTCTCTCTATATATATATATATCTCACAGTGAATTTCACCTTTATGTATATCCATAATACACTAATTAAAAAAAGCTATAGATAAACAAAAGAATGATCTGTAGAGTAGAGGAAAAGGAATTGTGGGGGGGAGGAGAGGAAAAGGGGAAATACTAGGGAATGAATTGGAACAAATTATATTCCATGCTTGTATAATTATGTATAACTAAAACAGACTAATAAAAGAGTACTGAGTAAAGACTTTATTTCCTTAATTCTACTCCCTGGCAGTTCTGTTTTTTAAAACATAGAGACAGATAGACACATACACATACACACAGAGCAATAATGTTCAACCTTGGATATCTTACTTTATTTTAAATAAAGAGCACATGGCTGTTATGGTTGGTTAGAATTTTTTTTTTGACCAAAAATAAATGCTTCCTTATTGCGTCATATTTTGTTGTCACTTTAAAATTCTAGAATGGCTAGGCAGATTTGAAAGCAATCCTAACTCAAGGGAGACATCTCATTGTATTTTATTATTATAGATAATAGCTAAACTATTTAAAGGGAAACTGAAGTGCCAGTTGCCCTAAAAGATGTATTTTATCATATTTTATCAAGTTTTCAAGGTACCTGGAAATTCAATTATTCTATTTTAACACCATTATTTTTTGACTGCTCTTATTAAAATAATAATGTTGAAAGGTTATTTATATATATGTATATGTATATCATAGATGATAAGTAGGATTCTAACTAATGAAAATGAAGCTGGGCTAGTAATAGTTTGATAGGAAATGGTGGCACAAAGTCTGTCAATAAAGCACACAATTCTTGATGAAAACCCTGCTTAGCTATTGATGCTAGGAGGACTAGGCTGTGCAGTTTTTCTGTTGTAATATTTTGAATATCCAAAGAAAAGTGTGTGAAGCCAAAAGAGAATTTATTGGCTTTTATAACTGATATGCAAGGCTTAAATGCCAGTTATCAATTTATTGCCTCTTTTTTTCCAAGCTCATACTTTAGTATACATATTCTAACAGGATTCTTTTTAGTGCTTCTCCATTAAAATGAGACCAATGTTAAGGATTTTTCAATAGGGGGCATTGGAGGGACACTGCAGGACAAGGGATCTTAGGTTCTGCTGCTGTTCCATGGGCAGCAGTGTGGGTGTGAGGACATCTGATGGAGCTCTGCCTCTGCCTTGCAGCATTGGTCTGGAAAAAAACCTTCCTGTTGTGCTTTTGACATGAAAAGTGGCACTCCAAAAGCTTCCTGTCTGCATGTGCCCATTCCCCTTTGTGGGTCTCTTTGCAACCTATCTGTGCCCTAGAAGCTTGCATCTAAGCCAACTCCATTCCCTCTGTGAGTCCTGCATGCTTTGGCCTCTGGCCTTAAAGGTTTCTACCCGCCTCTGCACTCTCACCCCCATTGCTGAACACCCTGTCCTCTCACCTGAACTGTATAGGATTGAATTTTGTTTGCCTAGCAACTGCAGAGAGTTCTGGCCTGGGAAAATAGTTAATTTCTTGGCTATCCAGGGAACTGAACTATATCTTCTCCAAGGAGGTCTGAATCAAATCCTTGGGAAGTTTCCGTTTTCCTAATTTGTCCTTCCTTAGGTATTCTCTCTCAGCCCCAGGGTACCATATAAAATTTCTTTGAATCTTATACTTATGCTCTTATTATAGTTTAAAAATTCGTTATATTAAACTTTCCCTATTTACCTGTGTGGATCCCATTTCCTGGTTGGTTCTAGACTGATAACAGTGTCTCAGGTTTCAAAATACATTACTAGGATCTGTGTCTTGCTGTGCTTCCTTTGTGTTGTCTCTACCTTAGCCAGACTCCCTTTTTATGGCTTCATATATTATATTTTTGTAACATCAAATTTGTTAAGAAGGTCAAAACTTCTTTTTCACAGAAGCCCCACACATGAGTAGTTTTGCCTGGATTCCATGCACATTCCTGATCCTATTATGTCTGCCTGCTGAGGACTCTCAGTGTCTCACATACTGTTTACCTGGGTTCAGTTACTTCCATGTTCTAGGGTCTGTTACTTATAACATTCTTCTTCTGGTATCAACTTTTTATATCAGTTATGAATTTTACAGTTGCAAGTAACATAAACTCTTCTTAAACTGGCTTAAATCAAAATAGGAAATTTACCAACTCATGTAACTGAAAAATCCAGAGGTGAGCCTGGTTTCATGTACAGTTTGAATAGGAGCTCAGTTGATATCCAGAATCTCCTCTGGGTTGCTTCTATTCCCAGGCTGACTTCTGTTAGAAGCATAATGGATAAGGCAGTTCTGTTCATCACATTTTTATGTATGCAATCTAGCTGAAGAGTCAAAACTTCTCTTTCCTTGTGGCTTGAAACAGATGTCTCAACCTGTTTTGTGGTGGTTGCGATGGGTTCTATTTGTGAATATTACTAGAATAGTGATGAGTGTTATAAGTGCCTAGTGTGTGTTACCTATTGTTACCATTATCCCATTAATTTTGTGCAACTTGCCCATTTTGGTACCAAGCATTGTGGTCAAGTGAATAGAGTATCCACATCATTTCAAGGTCTTCCTTTCAATTCCATAAGTGTTGTGATGGCTAATTTTATGCAGTAACTTAACTGGGCTGTAAGGTGTCTGCATATTTGGTCACACTTTAATCTTGTATCTTTGAGGATGTTTCTGAATGAGATTAGCATTTGAATTGGTAGAATGAACCCAGCCTATTGCCCTCCCTAGTGTGAGTAGCCTTCCTCCAATCAGTTGGAGGTCTGAATAGAATGAAAATGGACTCTTCTGCTAGTAAGAGTGAATGAACTCTTTCTACCTGACTGCTTGATTTGTGACATCAGTCTTTATTGTCTGGATGATAACTGAAGCTTCATTTCTTCTTGAGAAAATGAGCCTGCTACTGGTTCTTGGGCCTCCAGACTCTGGATCACTTGTGTCTCCCAACTAGTTGAATACAGATCTTGGGATTTCTCAGTGTCCGTATTTGTGTGAACCAATAAATCTCTTTGGAATATATGCACATACATATGTATCACACATCCTATTAATGCTCTCTTTTCTGGAGAATTCTGACTAGCATCACAACTAATAGGTGTCATTATTTACCTATGAAAATGAAGGGGAGAAAGGAGGGAAACAGGAGGTTGAAATAGAGACATAAGGAAAGTTGAGGGAGAATAATTTTTCATTTCAAAATTTTGTCTTGGGCTAATGATGTGTCTATCAATTCATCTGTCAACTTTGGGTTCAGTAAGACACAAAACATTATTATATAACTTTACTCATCTACTAGTTTGTTGGTCAGAACCAAGAAGACGATGGAGAATTTATACTCTTGGGCTGGGATAAAATTTAATCCAAGTGTCCCCTTGGAGATACATAATGATTATAGATATGTTATAAGACAGTGACTCAATGATTTATTTGCTTCTTAATTTATTCATAAACTCTTAATTATTGACATCACCATATGCTGGCAGTATGCAAAATAATGCAAGGAAATTCAAGATATGTAACTTATACAGTTATTATAAGGTAAAACAAATTTAAAAAATCTGTAATTCAGCAAAATCAAATTAATGAGAGGTGCAACTCAGAGGATGGAGACCATGTGCTGTGTTTAGAGAGGATTTCATGACAGAAGTATAGCATATTTGAGATTTGAAAAATGGATAGAATTTCAACATGAAGAAATGTGTGAGACTTCTAGTGAAGAACAACACAAACAACAGAACAGGGTTAAAAAGTTTAAAAGGTGAAGTTGAGGGTTAAAGGGTAATAGAACCTGAACTGGGATTTGAAAAGACCAACATAGTTAGAGTGTAATATTTAGGAAGGCAGCTTGTGAGAGAAGTTGGGGAACAGGTAGGGAAATGATCATGGTTAGCCTGGAGGGCCAGGTTAAGAACTTATGTTTAAAAAACCTATACATAAAAGTGCATGAAGCAGAAGTGTACAACTCAATGGATTATTACAAAGCTAACACAATCGTGAAGTCACTTTCCCTATCACAAAGTTAAACATTTTTCAGTATATTAGAAAACCTACTCATGCCTCTTTCAAACTCTAAACTTTTCTGATCCCTGAAGGAATTTACACTGACTACTAATACTATAGATTAGTACTGCCTTTTTTTTTGAATTCTGTATATTTATTATTAGATAGTGTGTATTATTTTGTGTCTAATTCTTTTATTCAATATTGTTGATGAGGTTTATCCATGCCATTAAATGTATATGCAATTCATTTATTTTCATTATTTTATGATATTCAGATATACGAATATACCACAGTCTAAAAGACTGTTGCTTTTAATGTGGTTTTTGGTTTATTAGACACACTTAAGTTCAGCGTCAGTAGATACTGTGAATCACCTTTACAAAATCATGTTATCCATACACTTCCACCAGCAATATGTGAGAGTTCTTGTTGCTCTAAAACCTCTCTAACATGTGGTACTTTCATAATTTAATATTAATGCTAGGAAATTTGAACCTAATTTTGTATGTACTGGTGAGCTATTGGAATTTGAGTTGGAAAATGTTGTTAACATAGGAGGTATTGCATGAATTAGAATGAGAGAAAGATTTGAGAACATTGGTCAACTGTGGTGTTATTGTAAATAGTTTATAAACATAACCTGGAATGAAACTAGTGTATTAAAAGAGGGACTGCAAAGGATGAGGTAAGATATTACTCTCATAATATATTCCTACATGGGGCTGGAGCGGTGGCTCAGCGGTTTCGGCGCTTGCCTGGCAAGCACGAGGACCCGGGTTCAAATCCCAGCACCACGTACACAACTAAGTGTTGGAGCAACTAAGGCCATGTGAAAAACTAAATAAAGTTGTTTCTCTCTTTCTAAAAAAAAAAAATAAGAAAATAATATATTCCTACAAATAATAATATTTGGTAATTAATAGCTTGTGGGGATAAATGTTGTAAGGGCAATAAAACATGCTTGAAGTTAAATAACTATCAAGAGTGGTAAAGTCTCCACTAATTTAAGAAGGCTTGTAAGAAAATCCAGCAACTTTTTTTTTTTACTACAGGATTATCATTTACCTTATTAAACTCTTTTAATAGACCCTTAGTTCAAATTTGTAACAGCCTTTTATTCCAACTGTCATTTTTCATCATTGGTATGGATGATCATTCTTGGAAGAAGTCAAATATGTCAGGGAAGAAAGTACCATGACTATGATGGGTAGTTAAATTTCCTCCATCTCAGTGAATTCAGTATCCAGAGAAAGCAGCAGAAGCTTTTCTATTATTCAAACCTGACAGCTTTGGTGTAAGAAGTGATAGTAGCTAGGAGAATGACAGGCCTGAGACTTCTGAGGAACCCAAGTCCACATAGCTTTTAAAATGCTTCTGTGCTATTGCTTATTCTGTGTGCTTACCTCTATCACTAATTCTTTCCTTATCTCTAGAAAAGTCTTTTTTTTTCCCCCTTAACACTGACATAAGCAATGTCTCTTCATTTTTACAGTAAGGTTTTTGATATTTGGGAATTCACAGGGATCTGGAAGACAGATGCTCCAGGCCCAGGGTTTCTTCACCTTGGCCTTCACTTTCACCTGTATTGGTGTCGAATATAGGGAATTATAACTCTAATTGATTAATTTTTGAGACAGCTTGCATGAGTAACAATTCAGGCATTGCTGAGCTCGCCTGTCTATGAGTTGCTATGGAATGGCTCTCATAGACTTTATGTGCATTTCAATGCCACATTTTTAATAGAGGTTATCTTTTAATATCTTTGGCAATATTTTACCTACCTCTGTATCCAGAAGCATATGACTAATCATTAGGCTTGTTTATATTGCTACTTCCAATGGGCTGGCTTTGACAAATGTTTCTTCTTAAATTTGTACTTTGTATAACTAATAATATGCCTTCATAGCTCATGGTGTGGCACTAACGAAAAACAGAATTAATAGTATCTTTTATTTTGAGGCCACTTTAAAATTTACAAAGCATTTTTATGTCTATTATTGCCCATTACTCTTCTATTATCTCATGAGTGAGGTGTTATTACTTTCATTTTACAGATCAAGAAATGTAGGCTCAAGGACATGCATAGTATCATAGCTGCTGGTTTGTGGGAGATCAAATCAGATTTTCCAATGCTAAATGCCATTTGGCAGTATCTCTGTCCTGATTACTTTTGTATCCAGCTGTAGATTTTCTTATTATCCCTCAACCGTTAATCAGAAACTATATTCTTGCCAGGTGAGGATTATCTGTATATTGAGTACATAGCATTAGACAACAACAGCAATTCTCAAAATTAGCAGGTTAATTTATTACCTGGAACCAGCCAATTTTCAGGAGTTAATCTTATGGCATAAGATTTATCTTTTATCTTCTTTTTATTTGCTTTAATAATGCCCAGCTCAATACCAATATCAGTATTACCCCCTGTGCAAAGAAGGTTCAGGTAAATATCCAGTGAACTTCTATTACAGGATTCTTTTATATTTGACTTCTTCATGACACTGATAAAAGCTTCAACTACAGCCTGATTATGTTGTCCAAAGTTGTTTTTTTGTCATAGACTAAAAATTGAGTCAATGCTTATATAGCATTTTTTTGATAAAAATAAAAGTATTTTTCTGGATTTGTTCCATAGAGCATTAGCATGTATGACCTTTTGAAAAAGTTGGTCATTAGTAAATATTTCAAAGACAATAATGAAAACAAACGAAAGAAAGATAAGGTAACTCTTGTATAACATTAACATTAAACATCACTCAGTACACACATTAAAGACTAAAATGCATATAAGATAAAGTATAATATTTGTTGATTTATTGACAGCATGACCTTAATCACCCACTGAAGCCTACTGACTATGATCAATGTAATGTAAAACAGGACTCTCTTCAATGGAGTTCTTCTAGGCTCTTTAGTGAAAAGATATATTTAGCCAATACTATGACATTCAGAGAACTGTGACAGGTAATGAGGTATTCTTCACAGAGCAGTGTACCATATCCATTCTATCATTGCAAAAATAATGACATGAGTCAGAAAAGCTGAACACATATACATTTAAGTTTCTGAAAAATGATGTGGTTATGCAGTTATTTAATTATGTGGATGTTTTCTTGGTGTTTACTTCCTGGCTAAATAGTGAATGTCTCCATTTTCAACCATGTCACAGATTTATGAACGTAATTAAATTTCCCTGCTTCAGTGGTGGTTGGAG
>PVKS010043296.1:0-14958 GCA_004027875.1 Aplodontia rufa | reverse complement strand
TGTGTCGCTGTAATGTACTGATTCCAGCAGAAGGCTGGGTTTGCTTTAAAGTTAGTTTAATTGGTTTTTTAAAATAAAAATTAAATCCAAACTAATTATCATTTTCCCACTTTGGAAACCTCAAGAAACTGAGAGTGCAGAGGAGGCTCTCCAGGCTCAGGAATCACTGCCTAACCATAAAGGCCATTTTTAATGCATTCCATCTGGGGAACAGAAGGGAAAAGTGTCAAGTGACCAAGGACCATTCAGGGTTTGGCCTTGGCTCTGTAAGGCCCTGAGCCATGAATGAATCTCTCTGGGCTTCCACGCCTCACCTGCTCAAGGAGACAGGAGCAGGTATTTGCTGGGATTCCTTCCAGCTACAATATGAAGCCATGCTTGACATATTTTCAGTAAACTTCATTTCATAAAATCTAACAGGCAATCCCTGAACAACACAACCTGCTAAAACATAAAATGCTGTCAGGTATGGGAAAGACCGGACCAAACCTGATTTGTATTTTGGTAAAATAACCAACAGCCTGTTAGTATTTCTTATGAGGATTTTAGTCTTTGTGGAACTACCCTTGGGAGAAAGAGATTTTATGGCAGTAAGCTGTACCTGTAGTAAATATAAGCATACTGATAAGCTACGCGTGTTCAAAGAACATGGCAGCTCCTGAAATATAATAGAAAATGCCCCAAGAAAAGGTAATATTTAATACATGAATTCAGTTTCTTGGCACAGTTCTATTATTGATGTTTTGTTTTTTCTTTTCTTTTACACGAAAGATAAAGGCTTCAAAAAACACATTAAGGAAGACTCTTTTGAGACTCCGGGCCTGCGTGCATTTGCTAAGTCCCACGTTCTCGCTGCAGGGACTGCTGAGGCCAGTCACCATACTAAACCAACACTGCCTATCTGGGGACAGCCTCCCAGATGGATGACTGACAGTGAGCTGATGTTGCCCAGCCTTGAACCTGGAAGCCTGCATTGTACCCTGCTGCCTCCTCATGTTTACTCCTAGGTCTTAAGTCTCCCCGGTGCTTTCAGACGAGGTCAGCAAAAATCTAACTAAACAGTAAAACAGACTGGTGTTGAAACAGAAATGCAGAGAGCATTTCAAGACACTGAAACCCAAGCATCCCTCCTGCATCAGGACCTCCAAACAATGGCATAGCACTGTCCCCACAAGACACTGGTGTGCCTGCTTTCTATACGGAACATACGGAACATCTTCCCAAGGAAGGCATTTCTACTAAGGAGCAGGGATTATGCTTAGCCATTCTTACATGAAAGGCAAGAGCTTCAAAAAACAAATTAAATAAGACTATTCTGAGGGCTGGAGCAGTGGCTTGGAGGTTGCAGCATTTGCCTGGCACATGAGAGGACGTGGGTTCAAACCCCAGCACCACATACACAGCTAATTGTTGGAGCAATGAAAGCCACATGAAAAACTAAATAAAATTGATTCTCTCTTTCTTTCTTTATCTCTCTCTCTATCTCTTTCTCTCGCTGTCCCTTTCTCTTTATAAAAAATAAAAAATAAAGACTGTTTTCAGCGTATCAGCACACGTGAATTTCCTAATCCCTAAGCCTACAGACTTTCCTGGGTTTTTATTTTTTGGTGTTTACAAAACAGCACCCTCCCACAGCTGTCCATCTTTCCATCAACCCATTTCAGGTGTGCCTATTGCAGACCAGCACAGAGCACAGCTTGCAAATGCCCTTTGTCTTCTATTGTCCCCAACAGCCATCTCTTCACAATCCCTGGGCTTCTGCAATTGTCCTTCAGGTGGAAAGTCTCTGCGCAGACTATCCTGCCAGAGTCCAACACAAATCAAGAACTACAGCTGCATGACAGATCTGTACATCAACATACATCACAGGGAATTTACGATCTCCAAGCCCTGAGTGAGCCTTCCTTTCCTTACAACCTCAGAGGAACTAAAAACAACAACTGTGAATGAGTTTGCAAGCAGATTTCCCAGACCCTGTCCTTCACCAGCCTTTCAAACCCTTTCATTCAGAGCACAGAAAGTTTTTGAAGAAAACTGAACCAAAATGGAATTACCGAGCATTTAGTAGAACAATTTCAAATCCTCACATCAACTAACGCAACTCTCTTTAACTCCATTTGCTTTCGGAAAAATAAAGTTGCTTTGCTCCAAAAAGGCAGCCTTGCTTACGTTTTCTAGAACAAGTTTCAGAACTCAATTGTGAAGTTCCTTTTTAAAAAGTGCATTCTGATTTGACTAAATTATACAACTTCAGTTATTATGCTATAATCTCAGGATTAAAACAAAAAGTATTAATAAGGCCCGTGCAGACTCTGAGCTTCTGCACGCTCCGGGCTGAGCCCTCTCTGTGGTTGCCAGTGTCTAACAGTAAACAGCTCACTGCATTTATTGGCAATTACTGCTGAAGGTCACACATCACCAGCGAGTCTAAATTCCAGGAAAAAAAGCAGCTCTTATGTAACTGCTGCCTGAGTGCTGGCAGGTGCCCAACTCAGCAGTTCAGAGCCATATAAAAAAGTAGGGCACCTCCACCAGGGTTGGACGTCATCAGAACACCCCCTGAAGGTGAAAACTAACAATTCTCAACCCCTTACCAAGTTCCCCATCAGTGGCAGGGTTGCTTGTAGAAGGATCTGGAGGCAGGGGAAGTTGAGGGCTCCATGTAAGCTGGCTGCAGCCTCTCTGGATACCTGGAATGTCATCTAGTTTGTGCATTGTAATGCAGGCAGGCCAAGCTGCTAATTGTCACCAGAAGCTCAAACGGACAGTAAATCAGTAACAATCACAGCTCAAACACATAGAAATGGACACATCCACTCCGCACTTTCCAAGGACATGGATGATACCTAGGTGGCCCACTGTGCAGCTTGCCACCTCTGCTAGAAGTCTGAGTATCTTGCCACAGCATCCCTTAGAATGGCAGGCTGCTTTGCAGTCTAGCAAAGTGACTCATGCCATCATCTCTTGGTGCTGCTCCCCTACCTGACTTCTGAAGCCATGCCCTGAGCTTCTGCTCAGGAGTCCCTGATGACACGGCCTCATGACTCCACGTGCTTCTCTTTTCCAGTACGTCTCGTGATTGGCAGCTGCCATTTTCCACTAATTTGCATTACTGTCTGTCTCTCCAACAAACTGTAAGCTCCAGCAAGATATTGTGTTTATTTGGGGCACCACTGTACCCAAATTCCCTAGCATCCTGCCTCAAATATAACAGGCACTCAAAAACAAAGTTATAGGGGCTGGAGAGGTGGCCCAGTGGTTACGGCACTTGCCTGGCATGCGCGAGGACCTGAGTTCAAGCCCCAGCACCATGTACACAACAAAGTGTCGGAGCAATGAAAGCCACATGAAAAGCTAAGTAAAATTGATTCTCTCTTCCTCTCTCTCTTTCACTGTCCTTCTCTCTTTTGAAAAAAAAAAAAACAAACAAACTACATCATAGAAGTGGATGGCTTTGCCACCCACTGGTGTCAGTACTGGTGGTGGTGGAGTTTTCTGGGGTGGTGAAAACACTCTGTACCTTGGTTTAGGGGATGGCGACCCAGGTGTAACAGAACCTTAAACCTGAGCAGAAAGACACGGATATGAGCAGTGTCCTTCTCTATCCTCCACTCCAACGGTTCCCAGGTCCCTAATGGAAAAGTCCAAATCAGAGACTGAGGAGAGAGACTCTGCTCCTTCATTTGCCCAAACTAAAACCCCCTCTCCTTTGCAGTGTCGGATGCAATCAGGTTTGAGAAGACAGCTGCTCAGGGCCCTCTGCATGCACGCATCTGGCAGGGAATCTATGCCTCTGTCCTTGCTTCACCCCTTTGTCCCAGAGCCCTGCAGAGACGCGGCAGGCACTGCGCCTGTTCACGGGCTGCTTCTGCACGTTGCCCCTGGCAGCCTGTCTGGACCATGTCATCAGGAGCAGCGGCCCGGGGTACCCCACAGGCCTTGCTCTGTCTCAGGGGCTACTCCCCACCCCGTTAGGATCTGGAACCTGGGCACGCGGGTTAGGTGTGAGGCCGGCCCCAGTCCAGGCCAGCGTGAGCTCTCATTAAACCTGTGCAGAACTGCAGCACACAGCGCCTGGAGGAAGGGGGAGGGAGAGAAACCGCAGGAGCTGCAGCAGTTTCCAGAACAGCATCGATGATAAAGGCCAATCTGACATCTCTGCTTAGAGGGCCAGATCCAACAGCCTGAGGGACTGGGGACAGGGTGCTGGTGTCCCAGGGTTCTGACGGTTACCAGGGGCAACCATGCACAGGGGATCCACAGTTGCTTCCTCAGGGAATTCTCAAAGAATCTGCACGCCTGCCAGAACATTCTTCTTTTATAAACAGACAGTATTCTATTTCCTAGAGTATAATTATAAACACACCTGCTCCAACTGTGGAATCTTTCCATAAGCCAAGCAATAAACTCCCAGCCAGGAGGACCAAGTCGCATCTTGAGCAAGCAGACACCTCAACTGATTACTACAGTGCAAAACAGAGCATTAATCACGCTGCGACTCCGATGGCAAGGGCTTCTTTTCCCGGCTTAATATGTACTCCAGCGAACAGAAATTCAACCTCAATAGTCGAGGGGAAGAATTTAAATCAGCAAGGCATTGACAACGCTAGGTACAAACGAGAATAAGGTGTTGCTGAAATCGTGGGTGCCCCTTTTTTCCTCACCTCTGATCCTTCCAGGAGCCATGCCCTCCTCAGCTGTTCAGGTCTGTGAACTCTGTGTTGCGGGATTCACCTTGCTGCCCAGCCAGGAGCTGAACCTACCATGGGCTATTCTAGTGTGCTGTGCTTTTGCAATGTGGGCTGACCTGCTCTTTAGCCTCTTTGGGCTCCATTCCTGGGCCAAGAGGACCAAATTCCTAACCATTCACATTGCTTCTGGTTTCTAGTCTTTGATGCCAACTCTCCTTAGGTAGGGCTGAACCATTTCTTAATATCTCTGCGATTACAGCAAATTAATTACAATACACATTATGGTACACAACATGTTCTATCTGTTGGCTATATCGCACCCCAAATGAGGTATTAATTAATCTACTGAAAGAGGAAGTGGATCATTAAAACAGACCAAAAAATGATTCCAAAAAGTCAAATAAAATTCTATTCCAGGGTGCTCCATCTGCAACAAATTAAACCCTCTCAATTACACACATTAACTCCTCAAATTAATTTTTTCCAGTACCATTCACTTACCGTACATCAGCCTAAAAACATGGCAAGGAATGGTGGAAAAATTGCACAAAAGAGAAAATATATAAGAAGCTCCCAGATGCCCAGCAAGACGGCCAGTGACTTGTCCATCTCCAGGATGAGCAAAGGCAACTGATGTGACCCATCAACACACATGCCAGGGGATGACTTCACCTCTTGTGGGAACACAGACAGAGCAACCATGGATACAGTGCATTCCTCAGCCCAGGGGCGGAAAGTCCCAAGTAGCGCTTGGAAATTTACAGGGCCTTTGGAAAATGTCTACATGGCCCTCAAGCCCAGTATTTATCACCGATCCTAAGGGTAGTGTTGGTTGTTTTTTTTTAAGCTATTTTAAAAACTATCCCCATGCCATTTTAATCTCTGCATAATAAGCTTTACAGGATAGAAAAGTTCCTTATGTGAATACCGAAGTTTAGTTTCTGAGATAAGTCAACAGCCAGCGTCAACCCCAAATTCAGTTTAGATTCTAGACAGTGGATGAATGAATGCTTATCAGAGTTTTGAACATCTTTATCCAGACTCAGACAGGATCTCCAAGGACGAATGGCAAACAAACTCATGGGAAATGCTAACAGAGACAGGACGGACTCTACTGACTCCCAGGAGGACGCGACACAGAGTCAGGTACCAGACAGCAGGAACCAGAACACAGAACACAGGACTAAGGGCAGGGTCTCATGGAAACAGCACCACGGGACAGTTAAGAGCAACAACAAGAAGCAACAAAATTAGGACCTCAGCATTATCCAACTCATCAATGGAGATCTGCTGGAAAAGAAAAAAGGGGGAGAGAAAGAAAGATATGTTAGCAAAGGAAATACAAGGTAGCTGACAGACTTCACAATTCTACTCTGGGATCCCTGTGAAAGCATTGCTAGCTGGCGACTGTTTTAAAGGGGTGGGGCACTGTGGACAGTGCTGTGGCTCACAGTGACGTCTGGGAACATCTTGAACAGAACGGGTAAGGTGCTGCTAGTTTATCCACATGCCAGGTTTCAATCCCTGCCAGTCACTTGGCCGTGTGTCCAGAGAACCATGCACCCGCCCAGATAGGGAGTTGGAACTTGGTGCGACCAACAGCAAATTCCCCAAGCAAGGTGTGTTGCTATTTTTTTTTTTAAGAGTGGAGGAAGAACAGAGTAAGGGTCTAGAGTAGGACCAATACCCTGCCGTTGGGCTCCCAAGCCTGGTGCTGCTGACCCGGGTGACATTAGTAACACAGCATTTATTAGAATCAAGTCCGAGAGAAATGAAAAAACACGAGGATTGTCACAAGCCATCCCCGTTGAAGGACTGGTGGATGATTCTCCTGTGACTTTTCTATGCTCAGTATTTTCTCCATTCTGCAAACTGAAGGGGCTGTGGGAGATACCAGTGGCTTAAAATGCTAGTACTTTATGCACCTAGAGCAAAGCAGCTATGGTAATTAAGAAAGGCTCGTGGTGCTCAGGAAACAGAAACCCTGGCTTCACCTGGGCTCATGTATGCTCCAGTACCGCGCAGCTATGACTATTCAGAAGGGAAAGCAGAGTTTCAAGTAAATTCTGAGACACCCTTTTACACTAAGTCCTGGCCTCCAAATTTCTTTCCAAAGCTCTTTGACTAACAATTTAAGTCAACAGCAGCTTAAAAAAAAACAAAAACAAGCTGCAGTCACCCAGAGCAGCCAATTCATGAAATAACGGCATCCCCTTTCCAGACAGGGCCCAGGGACCTGAAGATCTCTGTGTGCTACAGAAAGGTTCCAATTAAACTTCATAGATGCTGAGCTCTAGGATGTCTTGTTTTTTGTTTTGTTCCTTAAACGTGGACAGTTTTTTTATAGATTGAAAAGCAGAGTTTAGTAGGAATCACACGGAATGTTTATAAAGTTCTGGGATAAATTTGGAGTTTACTTTGAATATAAAGGATAGAAAGACACTATAAGCATCATACAAAAAAGTATCTCACCACGACTGCAGTGATAATTTTCAATATTTATTTTATATTTACCGCTCTGAGAAGAATATGCATCTCTGGTCCTTTGCGTTGTACAGTTTTAATAACAAATCATATTTTTATTTCTAAGGGACTATTATGGTTTGGGCACTGAGGCCCCCAGGTTTCATGTATAGGGCAGCAGGATCTCAGCATGGCGATGGCAAGAGGTGGTGGCACCTAGCAGGAGTAAGTCACTAGCCGACCACCCTTGAAAGCAAAGCAGGTCATCCTTGTGGGACTCTGGCTAGCTCCTGACAGAGTGAGCTCCCTCTCTGGCTGCCACCCAGACTCTGCACCTGGTGCCATTCCCCATCTGGACCTCACCAGAGGGCAAATTAAGGAGGTCACCTGATCTTGGACTTTAAGTCTCCTAAACTGCAAGCTAAATAACTTCCTTTCTTCATCATGTCACCAGCCTTGGGTATTTTAATATAGTAATAGAAAAATGCTCCAACACAGTGATCCAGGTTCAACTCTTGTGACAATCTTCTTGGATCTTTTCAGCTCCTGTTTCATCATCTGTGAATACTCAGGGATTTCTTGGGGTGAATGGACCAAGACAAAGAGGAGTACCGCTTGCCACTGCCTGAGCTGACTGACTCCTTGCATGGGATCTGATCAACACCTTGGGTTTTGGATGGTCTTGCGCCAGTCACAGTCCGCTGTCCTCTGGAGACTGATTGCAGTTCACTGAGAAATCAGAACTTAGCTGAAGCCTCCATTTTAGGTTCTGCTATACTTGGTAGGTTGGGGGCCACCACCCCTGCTGTGCACGTAGTCATGGGACGATGAAAACCTAGATGTTAAACCTGCAGGTGGCCTTTAAAACACTCGAATGGCGTCAGTCTGTTCACACAGGATACGGTGGTGAAGAGCTGCTATCTGGAATCGGGCTGTCTGGGTTTGAGTTCCTGGCTCCCTTGATATCAGCTGGGTGACCTCAGGCAAGTTTCTGAACCTCTCTGAACCCAAATCTTCTCATTCATGTTTAAAAATAGTCACAATAATGATATCTATCTCTGAGGCTGATCTGAGGTATGGTAGCAAACGTGCATCAGTGCTCCACACAGAAGGTACCCTACCACAAGTCACTAAATGTCAGCCTTAAAGCCATGCTCTATAAAACTCGTGGGCACACGTAACAAACAGTGCATGTCTTACAGGGATTCTGGTTTGTTTGTTAATTTTTTTTTTTTTAATACAGGTGACAGTTCTCAGTGACTCTCCAGGCAAGCAGACTCATCCAACCACAAACAGGAGAGTAAGGAATGTTCTGACCTGACTTTTCCTATGTGACCTTGACTAGTCCCAAGGTTGAGTGAAAAGGCAGGGATGGGAGTCTCAGTCTCACTGCTTGTAAGGATGACAGGAAGACCTGACCCCTGCAGGTGAGTGACCCAGCGGGGCTGCACACCTGGGTTCCACTTCCTGCAGGTGCTTGGTGGGACCTAACGCGCTCAGCTCTCTGCCTGGGATCCTCGTGTGCAGGGGGAGGGAAGGACCAGGCCACCCCAGAGGGCCCTTTCAGATCTCCCATTGCTGGGAAGCCGATCGGCCCTTGAGTCCCCCAGGAAGGTGATGGTCACGGGACAAGCTACCTATCAGAGGCTGCTGGGCTGGGCGGAGGGAAACAGCCTCAGCTCCCAGGCCCAAAATACCTCGCTGACTTTATCAGCGAGAGCCAACTGGTTTCCTTGAGAAAGGTTAGTCCTTTGGCTCGGGACAACTTCCACCAAGAGAAAGTTGGCCTGCCCGGTGGATCACGTCTTTTTCTTTAGTCAAATGGGGACAGTAAGTAAGCCCTCAAAAATATCTTCAGAGAGCCTGGGTGAAACAAAGCTCAGACCAAGTACCCAATGGGGAGAGACGAATACTTGGGACCCCTCAGCCCCTTCACTGTTTCACTCATGTGAATGGCCAGGTGGCATTGTGCAGCTGGGGCTCAGGGTGACTGGTATGTGCTGGAGGTTTGGGAGCTGCTGACTAAACGTGTGTTTCTAGAATACTTTCCTCAGCTTCATGACATTTCCTGTCCGCACCTATAGAATTTTCCTGTTCATGATGGGGGGTTATCATCCCAACACTGTGCCAAGAAACATCATTTCTTCTCTCAGCCTCTCTGCCTGGCTGTGGCTAATGCCTTCCCCATCTTCAGAAATTGAGGGAAAGGCTGAGAGAAGGGGGTGCACACCTGCGATCCCAGCACCTTGGGAGGCTGAGACAGGAGGATTGCAAGTTTGAGGCCAGCCTTAGCAATTTAGTAAGGCTCTACACAACTTAGCAAGACCCTGTCTCAAAATAAAACATAAAGAGGACTGAGGATGTGGCTCAGTAGTTAAGTGCCCCTGAGTTCAATCCCCAGTGCCAAAAAATAAAAATAAAAAGGCCTGCCCAGGTGTCTTTGCATACAGCTGTTGGAACAGACTGTCTTGCCATCTCTCAACTGCACTGGGGTTCTTTGCTTCCATTTATAAACTCCTTCCTGGCAGGAAGCCTCCACAAGATTCCCACTGAGCTTAGAAAACTATTTCTTAATTAGTCAACATCGACTCACCTTTCAATTTATGTATTTTAAATATTTAAAGTAACCCTTAAAAGTGTGGTGATTTGGGGACAGTGGAGGAAGACTGAGCACAAAAAGGATCAGATGGTTTTCTGTTTTCTTATTCGAGCACTCTCCTTGGGAAGCTGCTTTAATATTAATGGGAAGAAAGCAAGATTCCTGCAGGCGATTCTACTTGTGATGACCCAGGGGGCACCCTTTATTCCAACAAGGAAGGATGTAATTTAAATGATCACAGCCTCTTCCTAGAGCTGAGAAAAGGAGGTCCCGGGTATGTGGACCAGCCATTGATCCCTGCGTGTTTACCTATCAGGCGTTATCGGTCACGTGGCCAGCGACCACGAGGCCTGTGAGTCCTGGCCTGGGGATGGAAGGACAATGGCACTGGTCTTGCCCACTTGGCCCACACGGGCAGCAGAGAGAATGGTCCTGCCCCCTGAGTATCTCAAGTGGCATCAGGTGATGGGGATGGTGCATTTCACAATCTCACTCAGACGTGGTGACGAGCCTGCCTGCTGCTCCCTCCATGCTCCGCAAGGTTGTGCAACCTCTCATCGGAAAGGAGCAACAGAGCCTGCAGGTATGCTTAGGTGGAACCCCAAGTTCAGGAATGCGGACCGTGACGCACGGAGGGGTCTACTTCTCGCTGGGAATTTCAATGAGGGGAAACCTTAGCATTTCTTCTCTGACACAAGAGTGCACGGTGAGCAGTCTCCGTGAGGCGCCGAAGTGTATTTGAACTTTTGGGATGGAAACTGGGGTCGCACGCATGCTAGGCAAATGCTCTGTCACTGAGCTACATCCCAGCCCAGCGCACTTGACTTTTAAGGAGACGGTCATATGATTTAGCTAGCTACCTTTGGCAAAAGGATAAACAGCGTTAAAAAAAAAAAATAGTCAAGCTCCTATAATGTCCAAACTAAGGTGGGTTTCTAAGCACACATGACCCCTTCAGTTTAACAGTAAGGCACGTTTTTACCCGAGGGAAAAAAAAGCCAAAATGGTACCTTTTCTCCATAGCCTCTGTCTTTGGTCATCATTTCCCTGAGGGTCTGTAGGACTTTAATGCAAAGCTTCTCCTCATTTTCTTCCAGTAGCTGTTTAGTATGCTTTATTAACCTGAAAGGGGGAAAACCACAGATTACATCCCTGAAACTATGTTTCCATTAGAAACACCTCACAAGCAACTTATTGTAACTAGTCAGTTGAAGAACAAATAATTATCAAGGGCTCCCAAGTTAAACAGACTTCAGGACCCTGGGACATGGCACCCAGAGAGCCCCAGACTGTGACTCAATAGCAACACCTGCTGGTCATTATCAGCCAACAGGCTTGGGGGCAGGAGGTGGCCAGGTACAATAGAGAGATTATATGGAGGCAGAATCCAGGAGGTCCACTGAGAAGTGAGGCTGTTTATTCACTAAGACTGCCGCAGAAAAAAATCCTCAAGGGGGTAATGTTTGGGCAAAAACAAGCTGTTCCTTTATCCAGAGTCTTGCCTTTAGAGGGTCCTCTAAAGACGAGAGAATCCCAGGCAGAGGCCAGTCCCACGCTAGACAACCAACCAAGCGCAGGGTGCAAATCAAGCGGAGATTTCTAGTCATGGCACCTCTGTTTCTCATAGATTTTGCCCGACAGTATAAACTAAGAAACTACCCAACTGTTAGGGCAACTCTGAGGTCATGTGGGCCCAGGGTGTCTGAAGGCTGAACGGTCATGACCGCTTTATGTCTGAGCGGCTCTGCATGGAGGGCCCTCTGTCAGGACCTCCTCAATGGAGTCTCATGAACAGGCTGCGATTAAAACGAGAGATTCTCACCGAAAGAAGACAAAGCGTGAATAGGATTTAACAGACACGTGGATGCTGGGAAGGTCAGAGCAGGCCTCATGCTGCCCTCGCTAGACCGCGTCCCCTTCTCCAGGGACAGCTCCCCATCTGGGCAGCAGGGTGCCAGCCATTCCTCACCCCGACAGCGAAGCCGCTTACTTGCAGATGAAGCCACCACTCTCGCACTTCCTGCGGGCGTCTGTGTTCTCGGGGAACAGCAGCTCCGGCCTGTGCAGCACATCCACAAGCACGGACAGCTCAGCCTGGACCAGGGGCCTGAGCCGGTCCTCCAGCGCGGACACGATGTCCTGCAACGGAACGCGCTGTCACCAGGTCGTGCGAGGCGGCGGGGCAGGAGCGCAACCTCCGCCCGGAACCACCATGCACAGGCCAGGCCGGGTGCTGGGTGGCGTTTATCAGTGGTCATCTGCAACACGGCCTCCTGATGCAGAATACAAAGGTAAACGCATCCGCGTCCCCGCCGCCCCTTCCTCTAGGTCACCTTGAGCTCCTCCCGGGATCATTCCACACACGTTAAAACACGATGCAAAAATGCAGCCAACAGTGCGGAAAGATGTCCGCACTCGAGCAAAGCCGTGGTCAGGCGACACAGCGGACTATGAGGCTGGTTTGGCGCACAAATCCGTAACTAAAGGACAAGTACCGACTACTTTCAAAACAGCACTCGGCTCGCCTGCGGGTGGCGGGATCATGGGGATCCCAATTTTCTTCCACACAGTGGAATCTCAGTGTCGTCTGCACGGGTTATGCACACAGTCAAGTCACATCAACATGAGAACACGCATGGATGAATATGCTCTATCAACATGCTAAGTGCGTGTACCCCGATAGCACGATGGTCTTCAAACGCAAAGACACAGCTGCAGGGAGGAGAACAGAGAGAGTTGGAAGCAGCAAGACCAACACAGCAAACACCATCTAAAGGCAAATGACAGAAAACAGATGAGAAATTATCTTCAGAAGATGCTGCAGCCTGCTCTGCGGGTAACTAGAAGCATGGTACCGGGCAGAGCACGCTGATAATCCGGGAGGGCCTCTTTCAACCAGATTAGCAGGGCCAAAGCTACCTAAATTGCAGTCACTCCTGTTGGGGACCCAACTGGGGCCAAGAACGAACTGATAGATCTTTTGTCCAGAAACAAAAATTAAGCCACGCAAAGATAAGTTTACCTTTTTTTTTTTAAAGAGTGAGAGAGAGAGAGAGAGAATCCATTTTTATTGAGTTTTTCACGTGGCTTTCGTTGCTCTGACACTTAGTTGTGTACATAGGGTGCTGGGGTTTGAACCCATGTACTTGCGCATGCTGGGCAAGCGCTGTAACCACAGAGCCACCGCTCCAGCCCCATAAGTTTACCTTATATTGAACAAAATTAGGTGATGATTGGAATCACCCAATAACGTTTAGGACATACAAACAATAGAGGAATGAAATAAATAATTTTTTTTTCATGGGGCAGGCAGTGGTAATTTTTTCCAGTAAGATTGTGAGACAGTAGATTGCAACATCCCTTAATTCACAGGACTTTCATAGCAGGCAAAAAGAGGGGTCATTGGTGCAACGTTCTCTGTGGGTGGTGCCCCTTTGGAAGCACTCAGTGAATTTTGTCACCAGTCACTGGTCCTAACTCCAGCAAGTCTTTGCTTACGGCATTTGCATGGGACGGAAGCAGCTCTCTCATGCAGCAGTCATGATTTCATGAAATCTTGCATCTTTTGTGAAGGCTGAACTTTACGTTGAAGCTGATTTGCATTGCATCGCCAAGTGCATGGCATACGGCCATCAGGGGGAGATGAGATGGCAAAGCAATAGACAGTGGCGAGGTCTGAACGGGAATCGTTAGCGGACAGTGCCCAAGCGAAGGTTCTTATACTGTCACAATTCCCGTCCCATGAGGGCAATCTCACAGTGGCAGGGCCTCAGATAATAACTAATGTGCAGAATGAGGTTCCTCGAAGGCCCTGACCAAGTCTCTTTAACAAGTATTACCTACCATGAGTCCTATTTCGCTTCCCAAGAACATGCATAATAAATCTAAGAGCACAAGAAACTGGAGTGTTTGATGGTGAAGAATTTATGGAGATGGAGCAAGCAAGTGAATTGTGTGCCAAGTCACGAGTGCATATCATTCCTTTCCTTTCCAGAGGCACAATGGGGCAGGGCGCATTCCCATGAGGGCTCACGCTACCTGTGCTCAGGAACGTGTGTGGCCATGATAAAGGATGGAATTCCTTGCAAGCCACTGGTTCAGCCTAATTTTTTTTAAAATTTTTACTTTTTTCATCTGGTTTTTGTTTCTCCTCCACTTAGCCATGTATGTGGTGCTGGGCATCAAAGCCAAGTCCTCACGTGCCAGGCAAGCGCTCTACCACTGAGCCCCCGCTCCGGTCCCTATGGCCTGGACTTCTGGATGCGTGGAGTGCTGCCCACCTCCTCCGGTCCCGGAAGGCACCACGCTCCTCTCTGTGGAATGCAGTTTCCATGAGCCTGTTCTCTAAGTCCTCCTGCTTTTCAACCTGGCTGTAATGTCACTTCCTCGGGAAAGCCTGTCCCCAGCCCTCCCTGATCCAGGCAAGGTTAGTCTCATCCGAGTCTTTCAATACGGAGCCTGTGCCTCTGCCATTTCACAGCTACCTGAGCGATCAGCTGATGAATGTCTGCTTCCCCTCCAAAGCAGGAGAAAGCAAAGATCACCCCCAGGTTTTCTCCTGGCACAGCCCCAGAGCCCAGCGTGGAGCTGGTGGGTGCGTCCCTGAGCTCAGCTGTCTTTATGGAACTCATACAACCTCACGCAGGCTGTTATTTCACCTAATAATAGTGATTACCATTAGAGCCTCAGTGGTGAACAACACACATGATAAAAACAATCAGAGCAGCAGCTCTTAATAGAGGGCTAACACCCTGCCAGGTGCTGCTCCTATAGCTGTGTGGTTACTGACTTTTCCAGGGATGCCACAAAGTATCCCATCTCACATGTTCTCAGACCGGACGTCCCTCCATTCCCGGTGGTCAGAGTGGACCTCTGAGACTTGGCCAACACAGCACAGCACAAAGGATGCTGTGTGACTTCTGACAGCCAGGTGATAAGGACAACTCAGAGCCTTGTCTCCCTGAAGAAATGCTCATCTCAGGGCCCCAGCCACCATGTTCTGAGGAAGCCCAGGCCACACGGGGAGGCTCCATGCAGATGGTCCCATTGGCAGCTCCAGCCCAGGTCCCAGCTGACTGTCACTCTGACTGACAGACATGAGGGAGCAAGGTCTAACGCTGTGTCCAACCACAGCCAGTACCTGACTGTAACCTCACCAAGACCCTGAGCAGAAACACGGTGCTGACTCGGCTGACCTACAGGACA
>PVKS010043295.1:0-14966 GCA_004027875.1 Aplodontia rufa | reverse complement strand
TACTCTATTTATCCATTACAACAGCCAATAGGGGTACAGTGCAAACACGTTTATCCAATTGTACAAATGAGTGACCAAATAGCTTAGTCATGCGGTCAGGCATTACGTCACTAAGGAAGATACAAGCCAGCTGGGTCAGAGTTGTTTACCACCAATTCTTTTACAAGCCAGCTGGACCTCATGTTGGGGGAATCCCCAACACATGTGCTTTTTGCCATCATTTCCTTCAATATCATGTATTTTCCTAAAAATCTTTACTTTACAAGCTGATTTTGAGGAGTCCTTGGGCTTAATTTAATGCAAACAATATCTTTGAAAATCCAGCTTTATATTTGACAAATTTGGGCAATCTGTATACAAAATAATTATAAATTTAAACTATAAATTATAAATTGATCATTTTTGTATTAAAGTCTTACTACCTGAAGCACATAAACTTCTATTGCCAACATCTTATGCATTATTTTCTGAACTTAATGTAGAGAGAACACATTCAGTACTAGGCCTATAATATTTGTCATTGCTGTTTTAAGCAGGCCTATTTAATATTTTGTCTAGTTATTATTTTAGCAAAAATTTTACAACATACCTCCATAGTGTCATCTTATTATCATAGTGTTCCTGATTGAAAGGAAAAATTGAGTTATTGACCCACTGTTCTATTCATCACAGATTTTAAGTTGTTTTGAATTTATTTGATTTGTAATAGATTGTCTCCTTCCCCTCAAAATTTTACTCAAATTTTCCTTCATAATTGAAATCCCCCACTTGCCAAATGATTCGCATTATTATACAAGCTTTCTATTGTTACCATAACAAATTACAATAAATTTGTGGCTAGAAGCAGAAATTTGTTATCTTAAAGTTCTGTAAGTTAGCAGTCTAGCATAGCTGTCACTGGACTAAAATCAAGGCATTGTCTTGATTTTGTGTTCCTTTCTGAAGGCTCCATAAAGAATCCATTTTCTAGTCTTGTCTAGTTTCTAGAGGCTACATTCATTCCTTGTTTTGTGGTCCTTTTCATCTGTCTTTAAAGCCAGCAGTGGCTCATCTTCTTCTGCCTCTGTTTTTCACATTTGAAGATCCTTTTCCTTGGACCTGCCCCTAATCCAAGATAATCTCCCTTCTTTTGGTAGTACTAGGGATTGAATCCAGAGGCATTCTGCTTCTGATCTAATCCTTAGCCCTTTTTATTATTATTATTTTATTTTATTTTGAGACAGGTATCACTGCTTGCCCAGACAGGCCTGAAACTTGGAATCTGCCTGACAAGGCCTTCTAAGTAGCTGATATTGTAGGAATGCACCACCTCATAAACTATAATCCCCTTATTTTAAGTTTAGCTTATTACAGGCTTAATTCCTTCACTACCTTTTCTTGCCATGTTATATATTCACAGGTTCCAGGAATTACTATATGGACCTCTTTGGGAGCCCATTATTCTTTTGCCACAGTGTGGTCTGCATAAATGAAACAAAGGAAAAATTAGTCTATATGGCATTATGCCCAAGATTGCCACATTATTATTAATATAGCTCATGCAGAGAAAGCCTTCCTTTAGCTTTTTGGTTTTTTAATCAAGAGTCAGTATTAGTTATTATAATGACAATGATATAGTATGAAATTATAGTTATTATTTTATCATGATAGGGAGTGTACTGGAATGGCCAAATATTCTAAAAGATTAAGAATTATTAGATCATGTATAGGGTTAATTTAGTTACCTTGCTATAGAATAAGAAAGTTAAGAAAGTTAAGTAGCAGTATGAAACCTTATATTTTTCTTTCTATATGAAGAAATTAGCCAAAATTATTCAGATTTTTGAGGCTCTTATTTTAACGTATTATTTAAAAGTAGATTTTAAAATCTATTTTTAACCTTATTACTTTATTTCTTAAAAACACATAAGACAAAACTATGTAAGACTATTGATGACATCTTCCCAAAACATCTTGAAAATCCCTCAGTTTCAAAGAAAGTAAAGACTTAATATTCAGTTGGGTCAAAACTGAAATGATGCTTTCATTAAATAGATCTTATAATTGTAACTGAATGATAGGATGAGAAAAGAAAAGTACTGTTATGTAAGATAATTAAGTGAAGTAGACTTTCAATGTGGTGTATTTGTTTCTTTCTTTCTTGAGGGCAAACAATTCACATTTTTTTCTATATCCCAAACTCAAGATTGCTCTAGATCAATGTAGTCCAATAAATATATCATGCAAAAATATATAACATGTAATTTAAAATTTTCTAGAAACACACTTAAAAATACAAGGAAATACATGAAAATAATTTTAATGTCATATTTTGTATAGCTCAGTTTATCTAAATATTAGATCAACATATATATGAAGTCCAAAGAGTCCCTTTTCTGATAATTTTATTGAATTTAAAACATTTCTTTTGAATCCAGAAAATTTAGTTCATAGTAGGATTTGAAACATATACATCTTCAGAATAGTTTTCCATTGTGTATAAAATGATTTATGTCAAATTTGCTGAGTATAAGCTTTGTCCTCTACAATTTTGTTGCAGTACAGTAATTTAAAGTTATCATTTATTTAAAATAAAAATGTATATGTTGTACTATTTATATTGCTACCCATAGAAA
This sequence comes from Aplodontia rufa, assembly GCA_004027875.1. Classification (NCBI taxonomy): domain Eukaryota; kingdom Metazoa; phylum Chordata; class Mammalia; order Rodentia; family Aplodontiidae; genus Aplodontia; species Aplodontia rufa. Next base: position 12,351 of record PVKS010043295.1, on the reverse strand, counting down.
CTTTCCTTTTACTAATAGGTGGTATTAGTAAAGTCAGTGTAACTAGGAGGTACTTAAACTCAAGGTCTCTGAATGCATTCCAGGAGATCAAAGTGATACTCCTGAGAGCTTAACCTCTAGGCATATTATTCCCTATTGATATGTATTTACTCAATATATTTTTCAGAAGTAGAACAGCTCACTCATCTGTATGAAAAAATTTTGGCAAAAAAAAAAAACTTTGATCAAAGATCTCTGAAAGTGTCTTTGGAAGTTCCTTGAATACTATGGTATCTGGTATCACTAATAACTTTGCAACAGGGTATAAGCCTTAAACCTATGGAATTTTCCATTGACTATTAGTAGAATAAATCATCAATAATACTTTTACCATACCTAATCTTTTGAAGTTCTCTTATAAACTACTACCTGTCTCTCTCCATTGTTTATAAGCTAATAAGCAGGCTTTGATGTTGAACTTCTTGCAACACACTCTGGAAGTATTTCAGTCCCACTGGTGACGTTTTCTTCCTCCTTGCTGCTGTTGATCCTAATACTTCTCTTGAGGGGTGCATGGTGTATATTTTATCTTTCAGATTTATTCCTTATGTCCATCAATTCATCCCATATTAGCATTTATAATTATTTTCTAATCACCTTCAATTAAGTACATTCTGTTCCATCATAGTGTATCTTCTTAATGTCATTTTCAGTCTAATCGCTTACTTTTGCATTAATAAGAAATTGGTGAAGTTAAACTTCTTAAAACTAAAATACCAACCACAGTTTACTTCAGGAAGAATTAACTGGGCAAACTACAACCCAGTCCCACTTACATTATCTGTTGATAGTATAGATTCGTGTCATATATTAAAATTTGTAAGTTTATATTTGTAAATCATTAAATTGGATTAGTTTGATTGCGAAAATTACCCTATATATGCTAGCAAATTTATAGTCTGATAAACTTTCATTGATCTCTAGTCTAAATGGGCAATTAATCTTCCTTTTGTTATTTTTTTAACTTAAAATGCAAATACTTTTTAAGCTAATAAAAACTTCAAGAGAATCTGTTAAAATTTTTGGAGAAAATCCAGAAAAAGAAGGCACAGATCAGGAATTAATTAATCAGATGTGGCAGAAAACTTCCTTTTTGTAATGAATTAAAGTATCAGGGAGGAATTCTTTTCTCAATATTAGTCTTTATATTAAAAGATATTGCTACTTTGGTGTCGATTTAACATTCATTTTAAACACATTTTTCCTGAGGGTAATGATATATTTGCTAAAAATATAATAAAATGCTGAAAGGAGGATTCCCTGTCACTATTTCAGTATAGATTAGGTACATCTTAAAAGTTCCCAAGATAGGGAACTAGGGTATAATTCTTATTTCAGAATATATGCATATCATATTGTTACTTTATATGTATTTTTGATTGTACAATAACTAAATTCCTTAATAAAAATATTTTTTAAAGTTCCTAAGAATTAGACTTAAGCTAACCTTTTAAAACTACTTCATTGAAGCCTGCCTCCTTATCCATCCCTATCACATAATTCTGATTCTAGCAACTTTCTTTTCAATAATATGGTTTATAAGTTCACATTGTAGCAATTCAATATTATCTTCCTAATGCAGGCTGTACAAAGATTGGAGAATTATCTAAATTGTAAGTGTAAGGATGTGATAATTCTATTTAAAATATAATTGCTGACTAATAAAATGCCTAGAAATGTTTTCCCAGAAGCATATTAAAGACATCATCATTATCAAAAATGTAGATTTATAATTTTGTTTTAAATTTCTGCCATTCCTACCACTTGTCCCCTACACATAAATATCTGTCAAAGTTAGGCCAAGAGAATAGGATAATCTGGCCGTTTTGAAAGCCATGATCAGGGCTGGAGTGGTGGCTCAGCAGTTACTGTGCTTGCCTGGCGTGCATGAGGACACGGGTTTGAACCCCAGCACCACATATCCAATGAAGTATTAGAGCAATGAAAGTCAAATGAAAAACTAAATAAAATTGATTCTCTCTCTCTCTCTGTCTCTCTCATTTTAAAAAAATAAATAAAATCCATGATTATTTTATATGTGTGTGTGTGTGTGTGTGTGTGTGTGTGTGTGCGTGTGTATGCAATGCTATGGTATCTGGGATCACTAATAACTTTGCAACAGTGTATAGCCATAAACCTATGGAATACACACACACATACACATATACATACATACATCTATATATATATAGATATATAGTGATCATGGAGATATTAGTATATATGTGGATATATATATATTATAGATAAAAAAAATTTTTCTTTGACACATATATTTATTTATTTACTGGATAAGAAAACTCCCCAGAAGGTAATCTTTTATTATTTTTTTTTTTTTTTTTTTTTTTTTTTTAAAGAGAGAGGGACAGTGAGAGAGTCAGAGAAAGAGAGAAACAACTTTATTTAGTTTTTCACATGGCCTCAGTTGCTCCAACACTCAGTTGTGTACGTGGTGCTGGGGTTTGAACCCAGGTCCTCGTGCTTGCCAGGCAAGCGCCGAAACCGCTGAGCCACCGCTCCAGCCCCCTTTTATTATTTTTTTGTACTAGGGATTGAACCCATGAACCCAGCCCTTTTTATTTTTTATTTTGAGGTGGGTTCTTAGGGCCTCACTAAGTTGCTGAGGCTCACTTTGAATTTGTGATCCTCCTGCCTCAGCCTCTTGAGAAGCTGGGCTTACAGGCATGCACCGCTATGCCTGGTTAGAAGTTAATCTTGATCATTAATTTTCATTACTTTAACTTTTGTTCCTCATTTAACATTGTTTAATTTTAAAATAATGTTTAATTATAATTGTGAATAGCAGACTTATGTCTCTTCTTTCAGACAGTCTTTATCTCTTGCAAGGTTCAATAGTGACAGATCATGACTACATTGGATTGCCTGAAATTCCAGTTGGAGCATATCAAGCAAATATTCTGGTAGAAGATGCAACTATTGGCATAGTCGATAATGAGTTACTAACAACAAGCAAGGATCGTGAACTGTTAGAATATAGAAATGCCAAAACCTCTCCATTGATAGAAGATCATGGTACTCTTGAAAAGCAGGCTTTCAGTCTGTTGGACACTTCAAACCAAGTCCTGGAGTACTTAAGTTAGTGAATACCATTTCATTTACAGGTCTTGTTTAGAATATATAAACCTCTTGAATCCTGATATTTTATCCATTAAAATAGATTGTATAGAAGTGTCTTTGACACACTAATGATAAAATCCTGAAGGTTTGTTGTATAACAGTTTATTTATATAAAGTCGTTCTATATTTGAGTATCAGTATACATATGTATAGGTGAAAGAAGAAATTCAGTTTTTCTTTAAAATAGAAAATAGGCAAAGCACCTTTGCTTCTTATGAATTAAATTTTAGTTCAAAATTCTCAAACTTTTGTCTGTTATTGGTACTGCATTTTCATTTTTAATATTTCTGCATTATCTCTCTTAAAACAAATTTTAATTATCTGGTATGGGATTAATAAATATTGGACAAACTATAACATGAATGAAATGAAACTGCTTTCTTTGTCATTTGAACCACTAAGAGCAACATTGTAAGGAAAACTTGGGGTTGTTTAATGGGGTTTTACACAATACTGATAATTTCAAATTATCTTAATTTGTTAGATAGGTTCAGGATTAGGGTCTGGAACTATCTGTTGGTTTGAAAACATTTGTTCATTTTCATATTATTTATTAAAGCCTGAAACATCCATTGATAAGATTTTTTTCTGTACTCTTAAAAAAAAAGTAAATGATGAAATCACCAATAATTCAAACTGTAGTCTGATTTCAGAACTTGTTCAACAAGTATTATAAAGCACTATGAAAAACAGTATGGGAAAATTAAAAGAGAATCAGATGTGTGGGTCATCCTTATAAGGGATTTAATGCCCGGTAAGAAATGTAGATCATATAAGCCATGTATAACTTAAGTTACAAGTTAGGACATGCTAAATTCCAGGAGATAAGTACAAATAATGTACTTACAGAGGCAAAAAACAGAAGATGTGCCTGGATAGAAAACTTAGATTTATCAAAATAGAAAAAGGATCATGTGAACTGGACCTTGAAAAATGGATAGCATTTGGTGAGTGGGTACAAAAGAATTAGAGGAAAAGGAATGTGCAGAGGGAGATAAGTATTACATTGATTCACAGAAGGGCAGGGCTTTTTGTTGTCTTCGATGCCTTGAGTATAAAGTAGTAAGATAAGGGGAGATAAAGATGAAAAGGTAAGTAGGAAGCCTTGTAAGAACTTTGAATGTAGTTAAGAAAGAGTTCTTAACCACCATAAACTAAGAATGTGACCTTAATTTGAAATAGGGTTTATATTAGTTATCGATGAGATCTGTTGAAATAGGACCTCTAATCCTAAACAACTGGCGTCCTGGTGGAAGTTTGGACACAGACCCAGGGAGAATGCCCTGTGAAGATGAAGGTAGGGATTGAGGTGATGCTTTTATAAGCGAAGAAATTCTAAAGATGGACGGTAAACCTCTAGAAGTGAGAGTAGAGGGTTCCACACAAATCTCAAAAAGAACCAACCCCTTCATCTCAGACTTCTTCTTTTAGAACAATGAATGAGACAATGAATTCATTATTGCACTTTGTTACAGTAGCCTTAGAAAACTAATAAAAATGCCTAGCTAAATTACTTTCTGAGAACAAAAACTAATGAAGGTGTTTGCATAGGAACATGTCATAATCAAAACTGTTTTATAAAGGTTAATCTGGAAGCTTGTAAAGAATAGAGGAAGAGAGAAAAAAGGAATAGAGATTATTTGATAGGATTTTGTTATGAATATGAGTAATAAAAAAACTAAAATAGGCCTGTAACATTATTATGAATAAAGTCTATCTTAAGGTCATTAATGAATATCTCACACTATGTGATATTGAAAATGAACATTTGGGTTATACTTATTTACAAGAAGAAAGATTATGTCTAATATAGGTTGAAGAATAAGTGATAGGAGGGAAAGAAATCAATCTAGGATTTTAACTTATTCACAGGCCAAGTCTGTTTCAGGTAGAATTCTAGAAAGAAACATTAAGAAGCCATAGTTGCCATAGTTAGAGCAAATAGTGACTCTTATCCTACTCCCCAGAGTTCATGATGAAATTTGATATCCATGTTGTATCCTTTCCTTGATAAACATAAGTGGTTGCATCCTTTTCTCAACTCAAATCAAGTGATTTTCCATCAGTGATCTTCTGATTCAGATAACCTTTTCTTCCCCCATTTGAAGAGAGCAGTTAGTATCAGAGTCATTTTAGAATTATAAAACGTGAACAGTTAAAAAAATCCACCTCTAAATAATTTTTCATCAAACATTTACCTTATGTGTATGATTCATATTAGCCTGGGTTATTCTGTTTCCGCAATCTGCTTCAAAAATATTAGTGTCTTGAAACAAGGCTTTATTGTCCATACTACATCCCTTATGGTTCATCAAGGGTTTAGCTCCATTTTTTTAATTGCACATTTTTTAATTGGTGCATTATAATTGTTTATAATGATGGAATTTGTTTTTACAAATAATAACAGTATAATTTGGCCAATATCATTCTTGGCTCCATTTTTATTTTCACTTCAAAATGTAGGGTAATAATGCTCCACCCCTGGAGTGACATCATTTACCATGACAAAGGGAGGATAACATGGTGAACTGAGCACTAGGTCTTAAAAGACTTGCTGTGATGTTATACACATCCTTCTTGTATTGCAGTGGTCAGAACTTGTCACATACTGCTAATGGGTATAGAATTTCTTTTTATGATGACAACAGTGTTCTAAAATTACTAGTGAAGAATATAGTGAGTATACTAATCCGTTGAATTATACAGTTTACAAGGGTACTCCAGGATGGCTCCAGTGGGCCATTGTCCAGGTTTCCTCAGGTAGACATTAATACCAGACTGCCTTTGCGAAATCAGGCCCCTGTGAACGTAGGTGCCAAACCAGTCTATCTGAGGATGCCATCACATTGCCCACCAGAATCTGGACAGTCAGACCAGTAAAGGGCTTTCCTTGCCAAAGTAGTCTATAAAAAGTGGAAGAAGTCCCTATTTCAAATGTGCAGAAACCAACAAAGACTATAAGGATCATGAATAATCAGGAAAACATACCAAAGAAGGAGGAAAATAAAACACCACTAGCTCACTCTAAAGAAATATATTATTTTTCATGGAGATACACATACATACATATACACTCGGCCTGATAATTCAAAATGATCATCTAAAAGAAGTTTGGTGAGGTACAAGAAAACACGGAGGGGGGGTAACAATGAATAATTTTAACAAAGAAACCATGTTGATTGTACACAACAGCAAAAATAGCAAGAACCAAACAGATTCTGGAGCTGAAAAACATAACTGCATTGAAAAATTTTATTAGAAGTTTTTCACAACAGAATCAAGGAAAAGACAAAATCAGTGAGGTCAAATACAAAGCATTTGAAATTCCCCCACAGAATTCATGACTCTCAAGGAACTTCAATTATATTAAATATAAAGAGATCTTCAAAGTACATCATAATCTGATTCTCAAAAAATCAAATACAATTTTGAAAGCAGCACGAGGAAAACAACTTGTCAAAATATACTACTTAGCTATGGTGATTGTGTAGGGTGACACTGGCACAGAACAGAAAAGAGAGCCCAGAAAAGTATCAGTGCATTTATGGTTAATTGAGCCTCAACAGAATTTCCAAGACCACATAGTGCAGAAAGTACAGTCTTTTCAGTAAATGGTATTGGGGAAAACTATACATCCATGTGCAAGTTAAATTGTACTCTTGCACTATGTGAAAAATCAAATAGATTAAAGACTTAAATACAACACCTAAATTGATATTACTAGAAGAAAATGCTTTTGTACTTTTGATAAAGTACAAATAGGCAAATAGGACTGAGTGAAACTTTAAAAGTTCTACACTGCAAAGCAAGCAATCAACAGTGAAGATAACAACTTATGGAATGGGAAAAACATTTGTAAAGTATATATCTGATAATTGGTTAATAGCCAAAATGTGTTACTCAATAGCAAGAAAACAACTTGATTAAAAATTGGGCAAAGTTCCTGAACAGAGATTTCTCCAAAGAAGACAAATTAATAGCAGGCATATGAAAAAATCTTCAATACCACAAATCATCAGAAAAATACAAATCAACACCATAATGAGGTATTCTCACAGTTGTTAGAATGTCTACTGTAAAAAAAAAAGGCATCAAGTATTGGTGTACACTATTAGAATGTAAATTGATGCAGCCACTGTAAAAAACAGTATAGAAGTTTCTCATGAAATTAAAGATAGAACTGTCATGTGATCCAGCAATTCCATTTCTGGATATATGCCTCAAGGAACTGAAATCAGTATCTTGAAGAGCTATCTGTACTCCCATGTTGATGGCAGCACTATTCACAATAGCAAAAATAGCAAGGATATGGGATCATCAAAATTGCCCATTAGTGGATGCGTGGATGGATGGATGGATGATGGATGGCTGTCTGAAGAAAGTGTGAGATCTGTGCTTACAAAGGAATATTTTTTGGCCTTAAAAATGAAGAAAGGAGGCTGAGGCAGGAGGATCACAAGTTCAATGGCAGGCTCAGCAACTTAGTGTGGCCGTAAGCAACTTGGCAAGACTGGGGATGTTGCTCTGTGGTTGCACCCCTGGGTTCAATCCCTGGTACCAAAATAAATAAATAAATAAAAGTTCTGTCATTTCAACATATGGGCCTGGATGAAATAAGGGGAAAGAAGTGAGACACACACAGATATGATGTCACTTACATGTGAAATTTAAGAGTTAAAATCACAAAAGCAAATAACAAAATGGTGATAGCCAAGATCTTGCAGTGGGGGAAATGGGAAGATATTTATCAAAGAGAACAGTTTCACTTAAGCACGAAGAATAAATTCTGGAGATCTGATGTACAGCTTGTCAACCATATCACATTGTTCTTACTACACACACACGCACACAAACTGTGAGGTGATATGTTTATGATCATTTCACAGTGTGTACTTACTCTATAAGTAGTTGCAATTTTTGTCAATTGCACATCAAAGCTGGTACATAAATATGGGGGATATTAAAATAATTCTGGATTCAGCAGCAACTTATAAAAGCAGCTACAGAAACAATTTCAAAATTCTTTCTTTTTATCTAAAACATCTTCAAAGTTATCTCTTTAATTCAAAACAACTTCCAAGTTACCTGGTTTTATCCAAACAGCACTATATCCAGATCATAATTGATACTTATTCAAGTATAAATATATATTTTTAAGTTGTTTTTATGGTATGTGAATTATGTCTCAGTAAAGCTGCTATAAACTCTAAATCACAGATTAAAATAAATACAAATTAACCACACAGCCACACTTAATCCTAGCATATTCCTGGAAGGAGGATAACTAGACTATGAATGGATAGCTATAACAGCTATCTCCCTCATCTTTATAAATTCAATTATAGAAAATTTATGATCAAAGTTATTTTTATTTCCTGATCAATAGCCAATATAATCTATTCAAATAAAATACTGATTTTATGACTAAAATTTTAAAATTCTAATACAAAGATTCTAAATACAAATTTTTTTCTTATTTATTTATTAAGAAATTTATTGTACAATCAAAAATGCATCCAAAGTAACAATATGATATCCGTATATTCTTAAATCAGATTTACCCCTCCCTCTTCTCACTTCCTTTCCTATTCCCCACCTACTTCCTCCCCTCTTCTTCCCAATACGTATCTATTCTTGCCCTAGATTATGTGTTACTACACCTTTGCTGGGTCTAATACATGAGATTAACTACCTTTCACACAGGCCTGGGTCTAGCTCCAGCCTCCACAGATGAGTGAAGACATTGGACCCTTGACTCTCTGGGTTAGGCTAACTTCACTCAGCATGATTTTTTTCATTGCCACCCATTTACCTTCAAATGCTGCAATTGGTATTGCAATATTCATGATTATATATATATATATATATATATATATATATATATATATATATATATATATATCAATCACAGTTTTTGGATCCATTCTTCCAGTGAGGGACATCTGGGTTGGATCCATAATTTAGCTGTTATAAATTGAGCTGCTATGAACATAGATTTTACTGTGTCACTGATTCTAACTCCACTGGAAAAATACCCAGAAGAGGGAGTATTGGATCCTATGGTAAGTCCATCCCTAATTTTTTGTGGATTCTCCACACTGCTTTTGAGAGTGGCTGTATCAGTCTTCAGTTCCATCAACAGTGTACTAGTGTTCCTATCTCCCTGAAGCTCCTCCAGTATCTGTAATTGTTTATATTCTTAATTTTTGCCAAAATACAGATTTTAAGTAAACAAATACACAACAGAAAATAGCCATGGATTATATACACACAATCTTTGCTCTAACATTTCAAGGAAAAGTGGAGGTCCACATACCACATATTTAGAAGCTATATGCTAAGCTAACAAACTTTCTACCTCAGCAAATAAACCTTGTTAAGATTTCTAAAATGGTTTGCAAAATGGCGTTCATCCCACCGTCACTGACTCCTAGAAGCTCCTGAGATTCACCTCACCCTGCAGGAGAGCACTCGGATTCCCACGGTAGGACAAAGCTCCCAGTGTGGGGCAATATTATCCCCCACTAACTCTTTAACTCCAAAGGAATAACTCGGTCCATTAACAAATATAAAGGAGATCTTAAGGGAGCCCGGGGCACTCAGCTCGCACCCGGGGGGGAGGGGAGGGGAGCTGCTCCTGAAGGTGGAAATGGAGCAAGGGAGCGAGTTTCCTAACTACATACCCTAACCCGGCCTGCAAACTCCCTGATCTGACGGCTCTTAATGTACCTAATCTTGCATAAAGCGCTGGGAATTAATTGTTCACAAATAGCGAACTTGTAGCTATTTGTGCTGCGGCACCACTGTGACGTTTCCCTGAGAGCGAGGCGGGTTGCTCAGCAAAAAAAAATAAAAAATAAAAATAAAAATAAAACTTCCTGAGCCCTCAGATTTTGCTACCAAAAAACCAGAATCTATCGCCCTGAGATCTGGCCCTTTCCCAAAGGGACTTTGTGGTGCTAGGAGTTCCTGCTACACTTCCGGCCGCTGCCCTCGGAGCCTGGGAAGGAGAGGTTTTGGTGCAAGATCTTTAAGGCAATCACTTTAAGGCAATCAATAACTCCACCCGTGCCCTCAGGTTACAAGAGCTGATTTTAAAGTCCTTTAACATAAGTACTCCCACCAGCGTGGGAGATCGGGGCAGGGTGGGTCGCCCAGCAGCATTATGGGGCATCAGTCCCCACGATCAGAAACAGAAGTTACTGTCCCCCCCAACCAACTGGCCATCTGCCCTGGGGGCTGTAGGGAATTGCCATTCACCTCTCCAGCTCGCAAACCTCTCTGTTGGCGACCTTCTGCCCTTCGGGCCGCCCCCTTTCTCACCCAAATAGGAGGAGACTGTGAACAGAACTTGCTCCAGCAGGGCTCATCCCTCTATAGAGGATCCTCTGCTTCAGCCTCTGCTTGAAATCTGCCTCAGGAAGTTTTGAATATATGGGGCAGTATGGGCTTCCCCTTAGCATCTGAGCTGCTTGCATGGCCAAGGCCTTGTAGGCCTGGACCTCTCTAGTAGGGCGCCTCCTAGTGCTTTCAACTGAGAATCACATAAGCACTGGCACGAACCAGTCCGACTTCTGAGTGTTTCAGTCAACCCCACAGAGCAGCTCTTTGGACTTCTGAAGATCACAAGACACGCAGAGTGGGTCCCCAGTGATCCTGAGGAAGCCAGTCTCAGGCTAGCCACACTCCTTGGATCAGTCAGAGACCCACGCATCTACAATAAGATCAACTCTAATGTCTACAACTTCTGAGTCCCAGGTCCAAGAAATATTTAGAGTGTGGATTGGCAGAAAGCAACCATCTCAGGATTACAACCCAGGAAGTGCTGAATACCCCTTTGCAAGAGAAAATTTTGAGGAGATCCTCTAAGAAAAACAAGGCCACTGAACCTTCTTTCTTTAGGTCTTATTGAACCCTACTGCTAACCTCTTCCTCCAATGTACTCTGGTAATCCCTAAATATAAGCAAGCATCTTTCACTCATTCTCACACCAAGTCTTTACCCTACCCGCACCCCAGTTCTATGTTTTCCTTAGTCCTAATAGAATAACCTACTCCCCCCCTACTCCCTAGTTCCCCTATATTCTATAACAGTTGGGATTTTATACCTCCCCAATTCACCTCCTTGACTTCCTAGTCATTTCTTCTCCCCAATTTCAGAGAGACCCTAATACCTGAAGAAATTGACACGCTTCAAAATGGGTACTTGCTTGCTATCGTAATGTACAGTGAGAGTTCTCTCAAAGAAACCTGCTACTATTGGTGCTATTCATCAGCTCATCTGTTTTAGTTGATACGGACTAGTATTTGTGCCTATAGCCTCTCAAATTCTCACAGAACTGTCTCGCATCTTTAGGTCTATACTGACCAAATAGCTCGTCTTCACAGGAAGCAAAGTCATAAGAAGCTCCAATTACTCCAACGAGAGTAATAAGACTGAAATAAAAGACAAGCTCTCTGACTCAGAAAATGAGGAAAAGGGGAAATAACGCTCCTCCTCAACACCAGAGTTCTCCACCCAAGGATCCCATAGCTGGGGCCCTAGATGAAAACCAAAGATATTGTATCAGCATTATGATCAATAATGCAATCAAAGAGTTGAGAGAGGAAATAAGGAAAGAGAGCAAAGATCAATTTCAAGAGATGAGAGACAACTTCTACAGGGAAATTAAGGATCAATTCCAGGAGATGAAAGAGCAGCTGTACAAGGATATTGACATTCTGAAAAGAGATGTAGCAGAGCTATCAGGATTGAAAAACACGGTTAACCAATTCAAATCTTCACTGGAAGACACCACCACCAGAGTAAACTCCACTGAAAATAGAACTTCAATGGTTGAAGAACGAGTATTGGACAATGAGGATCACCTAAAGAATGTAGAAATAAAAGAAGAAAAACAAGATAAACAGTTTATATTACATAATCAGAACTTCCAAGTAATATTTGATGAGATGAGGCATAATAGACTGAGAGTCATTGGCCTGGAGGAAAACTCCAAACAGCAAACAAGAGGTTTAAGAACCCATAAGCCAATGTCATTCCTCCACGAGATACCCATGAGTTCTTCTGAGGGAAACTTCAACAGGTGAAACCCAAGGTGGTCATCCATGTTTTGGCATTACCCCTGGATAACAAACTATATATACATTTATTACTGTTGGTTTGATAATGTTT
>PVKS010043294.1:0-14968 GCA_004027875.1 Aplodontia rufa | reverse complement strand
TCTCCACTCATAGGTGGAGGTGGGGACTAGACCCTGGACAATGAGAAAGTTGGTCTAGTAACATGAGTTAAATCCAGATAAGATGTAATGCTTTACAATCTAATACCTTTTTTTTAGAGTTATAAAGGGAAAGGGAAGGGAGGGATAAGGGAGGGTAATTGGGGGGGCACTCCTGGGGATAATTGCAATATCCAGAATACTTACACATTTTATACACATTTTATATTATTTTGTTAAAATCTTGTAAGGTTGTTCAAAAATAAAATTAAAAAAAAAAAATATACCAGGTAGGGGCTGGAGCGGTGGCTCAGTGGTTTCGGCGCTTGCCTGGCAAGCACGAGGACCCGGGTTCAAACCCCAGTACCACGTACACAACTGAGTGTTGGAGCAACTAAGGCCATGTGAAAAACTAAATAAAGTTGTTTCTCTCTTTCTCTGTCTCTCTCACTGTCCCTCTTTCTTTAAAAAAAAAATATATACCAGGTAGTATACTTAAGATTCATTTACTTTGCTGTATGTAAGTTGTACCTTATTTTTTAAAAAAAACCCTTATTTATTTTCTTGCTAGTATCATAATTTTCTTGCTTACCCAAATTTAAAAATAGGAGGTAGCTTCAGACTCCTACACCCTTCTCTCAAATAATCCTTCCCTTCTTATTCATCCTTGGCACTTCTGTCTCACCAGCCTGTGGACTGGCTCTTTTTATGTGAGGTGTCCTCTAATCTGAAGTTGAGGGAGGGATTCATCTGGCTTACTACCCATTTAACAGCAGTTGTGGGCAGGACTTGGCCCAAAGGAGCTGTAGTTTGGAAAGGTAGTGATTCACATCGCTAATATAGATTATGTGAGAATTTAAGTTATGTCCACTAAGTTATTTTAGTACCTAAATAAGTATATCCATGTGAATGAAATATGATATTAAAGTCAAAAGAAAACCGGAAGCACTATTTTTGCTAAGTGTGTCTTATGCAACACATTCATGAGTATACTATTCAATCTAGTCAAGTAATTGTTAATTAAATTTAAGAGATAAGTTCTTATTACACATGGTATGAGAATGTATAGTACAATTTAGGGCAAGATACATTTTACAGATAGATTCCTTCTTTTTCTTCTACTGAAGGAAAGGTGGTAAAAGTAAAACAAACAAACAAACAAAAACTATAGAAAGGTCTAAAACAGTAGTGAGAATTTATCCTGTGAGGCTTTGCTAGTTTTATTATTGAGGAAAGATAGAACTGACTCACTTTTAAGCAAGCTGATTTTGTTTTATTCTTCAAAATATGTTTCAAATAGCCAGAGAACAGGTAATAAGATGCTGTTGAACAACTAGAGCTGTGGGCACTTGCATATATTCAGTTCCTGGTATTTTCTTGTGAAGTAATTTTATTAAGATCATATTCTTCTGTAAATATTCTCAGGATTTAAAAGAGTTCTGTTGTGAAAAGTATATTTCTACAAGAGGTGATCTATCTTAGAGCCAGTGATTTTTAGCTTATACGCACACATGCGCACACACACATACACACATGCTAGATTTTTGCTTAAAAAATGAAATTATGGTATTTGCAGGAAAATGGATGGAACTAGAGATCATCATGTTAAGCAAAATAAATCAAATTGAAAAGGTTAAGGGTTGTATGTTTTCTCTCATATGCTGAAGCTAGAGAGGAAACAGGAAAACAAAGGTGGGGGTAGATCTCCTAAAAATCTGAGGGAGATCAATAGAGGAAAGGGACTAAGGAGTGTGCATAGCTTATATACACATATACATACCACAGTTTTTTTTTCTCTTTCCCTCCCTCCCTTTCTTTCTTTTTTTTCTACCAGCGATTGAACCCAGAGACATTTAACTACTTTATTTTTTATTTTGAGACAGTGTTTGGTTAAGTTGCTCAGGGTCTTCCTAAATTGCTGAGGCTGGCTTTGAACTTGTGATCCTCCTGCCTCAGCCTCCTGAGCCACTGGGATTACAGGCATGCTCTGTCGTGCCCAGTTACAGTTTATTTATCCATTCATCTATTGATGGACACCTGGGCTGGTTCTATAGTTTCTCCATTGTAAATTGTGCTGCTGTAAACATGGGTATACATGTATCACTGTAGTATAATTCTTCAGGATAAATACTGAGAAGTAGTATAGCTAGGTCATATGGCTTTTCCATGCCTAGTCTTTTGAGGAGCCTCCATACTGATTTCCAAAGTGACTATACTAATTTACAGTCCCACCAACAGTGTAAAAGTGTTCCTTTTCCTCTGTATCCTCTCCAGCATTTTTTATTATTTGTATTCTTGCTGACTGCCCTTCTGACTGGTGTGAGATGAATCTCAGTGTTTTGATTTGCATTTTCCTGATTGCTAATGATATGGAACTTTTTTAATGTATTTGTTGGCCATTTGTATTCCTTCTTTTGAAAAGTATCTGTTTATTTCATTTGTCCATTTATTTTTTTAAGAGAGGGAGAGTGAAAGAAACAATTTTATTTAGTTTTTCATGTGAATTTTGTTGCTCCAACACTTTGTTGTGTACATGGTACTGGGGTTCAAACCTGCATCCTCACACATGCCAGGAAGTGCCCTAACCATCAAGCCACCATTTTCCCATTTATTAATTGAATTATTTGATTTTTTTGGTGTAAAGTTTTTTTGGCTCTATATATTCTAGATATTAATTCTCAGAAGAATAGCTGTAACAGATTTTCTCCCATTCTGTGGGTTTTCTCTTCACATTACTAATTGTTTCCTTTGATGTTCAGAAGCTTTTAAATTGGATGCTGTTTCATTTATTAGTTCGTGGCATTATTTCTTGAGCTTTAGGGGTCCTATTGAGAAAGTCTTTGCCTGTGTCTAAAAGCTGGAGTGTTGACCCTATGTTTTTTCCTAGGAGTTGCATTGTTTCAGTTCTAGTTTTGAGGGTTTTGATCACTTTTGAGTTGATTTTTATGCAGGATGAGAGATAAGGGTCCAGTTTCATCCTTCTACATATGGATAACCAGTTATCCCAGCACCATTTGTTAAAAAGGCTTTTTTCCAGTGCATCTTTGGCACCTTTGTCTAGGATCAATTACTGTGTCTGTGGATTGGTCTCTGTGTCTTCTATTCTGTCTGTTGGTCTATGTGTCTGTTTTTATGCCAGTACCATGCAGTTTCTGTTACTGTAACTCTGTGGTATAATTTGAAGTCAGGTATGATGATGCTTCTAAGCATTGCTTTTTTGGCTTAACATTGCTTTGGCTATTCTGGGTCTTTTATTCTTCCAAATGAATTTGAGGACTTTTTTTTCTAGTTCTGTGAAGAATGTCATTAGTATTTTAATGGAGATTGCATTGAATCTGTATATTACTTTTGGTAATATGTCCATTTTAACAATATTAATTCTGCCTATCCATGAACGTGGGAGATTTTTCCATCTTCTAATGTCTTCTTCAGTGTTCTATAGTTTTCATTGTAGAGATCTTTCACCTCTTTGGCTAGATTTATTCCTAGGCATTTTATTTTTTTAAGGATATTGTGAATGGAATTGTTTTTCTGATTTCTTTTCAGATTGTTGGTATGGTGGAAAGCTGTTGATTTTGTAACCTGCTAATTTGCCAAATTTGTTTATTAGCTCTATCAGTCTTTTGGTGGAGTTATTTTAGTTCTTCTAGGCATAGGATTATATCAACTGCAAATGGTGGTTATTTGACTTCTTCCTTTCCTATTTTTATCCCTTTTATTTCCTTCTCTTTCCTAATTGTTCTGGCTAGAATTTCTAGAACTACATTAAATAGAAGTGGTAAGAGTGGACATCCTTGTCTTGACCCAGAGTTTAAAGGGAATGCTTTCAATTTTTCCTCATTTTTGATGAGGTTTCCTTTGGGATTTTCATATATAGCCTTTTTGATATTGAGGTAGATTGCTTCTATCCCTAATTTCTTCCGTGGGTTTTTTTTTTTTTTTTATCATGAATGGGTGCTAAATTTTGTCAAAGGTCTTCTCTGCATCTATTGAGATTTTAAGTGATTTTTCCTTAATTCTGTTAATGTGATGAATTATATTCATTGATTTTCAAATATAAAACCATCCTGCATCTCTGGAATAAAACCAACTTGGTTGTGGTGTATCTTCCTCCTCGTATATTGTTGAACATGATAAGATTGGTGAATAGTGAGTATTTTTGCATCTAAGTTCATCATAGATATTGCTCAGTAGTTTTCTTTCCTTGATGTGTCCCTAACAGGTTTTGATATGAGTGTGGTACTGGCTTCATAGTATGAATTGAAAGTGTTCCATCCCCTTCTTTTTCATGGAATAATTTGATGAGTACTGGTAATATTTATTCTTTAAAGGTTTGGTAGAATTCAGCTGAGAATCCATCTGGTCCTGGGCTTTTATTTGTTGGAAGACTTTTTATTACTGCTTGTATTTCATTGCAAGTTATTTGTCTGTTTAGGTTTTCTGTGTCCACTTGATTCAGTTTTGGCAGATCATTGTCTAGAAATGTATCCATTTCTTCTAGGTTTTCTAATTTATTGGAGTAGAAGTTTTCAAAATAGTCCCTAATGATTTGCTAGATTTCTGAAATGTCTGTGGTGATTTCTCCTATTTTATCTCTAATTTTATTAATAAAATTAATCCCTTTTTTCTTTTGGTTAGTTTGGCTAAGGGCTTATCAATCTTGTTTACATTTTCAAAGAACTAACTCCTTGTTCCATTGATCTTTTGTCCTTTTTTTTTTTTAACACAAGTTCATTGATTTGGGGCTCTGATCTTAATTATTTCCTTCCACTGGTTTTGGAATTGGTTTGTTCTTTTTCAAGGGCTTTCAGATACGTCATTATTACATTATTTGGGATTATTCTGATTTCATTATGTAGGCACTCATAGCTATAAACTTTCCTCTTAAAATTGCCTTTGTAATGTCCCAAAGGTTCTGGTATATTGTATCACTGTTCTCATATAAGTCTAATAATTTTTAAATTTCTCCCTGATTTCTTCTATCACCCATTTATGATGAAGAGTATTGTTCAATCTCTATGTGTTTACGTAGTTTCTGTAGGGTTTTGTCATGTTGATTTCTAATTTCATTCCATTATGATCTGCTAAGATATAAGGAATTATATAATTTTTTTGTGTTTGCTAAAAGTTTCTTTGTAGCCTAAAGTGTGGTCTATTTTGGAGAAGAAAATGTATTCTGAGAAGAAAGTGTATTCAGCTGTTGTTCAGTGATATATTTTATAGATGTCTGTTAGGTCCATTTGATTTACAATATTTTTTTAGGTCCAAAGAGTCTGAGTTTATGGCTGCATGACCTGTCTAATGGTGAGATAAGTGTGTTGAAGTCTTCCAGTATTATTGTACTGAGATCTATCTGGAGCTTTAATTTAAGTAGTGTATTTTTTATGTAATTAGTTGTACCCACATTTGTGGCATAAATATTTATTATTGTTGTATCTTCTTGTTGGATTTTTGCCTTACCAATATTAAGTGATCTTCTTTGTCCATTCTGATTAATTTTGGTGTGAAATCTGATTTGTCAGATATGACAGTAACTACTCCTGCTTGTTTTTTGAGCTCCATTTTCATAATGTATCTAGTTCCATCCTTTCAGTTTTAGCCTGTGGCTGTTTTTGCCTATAAGATACATCTCTTTAAAAAAACATACAATTAGATCTTCATTTTTAATCCATTTTTCAATACTATCTTTTTAAAATGTTTTTAAAAGAGAGAGGGACAGTGAGAGAGAGAATCAATTTTGTTTAGTTTCTCATGTGACCTTCATTGCTCTGACACTTCGTTGTGTACTTGGTGCTGGGGTTCAAGCTCATGTCCTTGTACATGCCAGGCAGATGCCATAACCACCGAACCACCACTTCAGCCCATCTTTTTTTCTTTTTAAGAGAGAGAGGGAGAGAGTGAAAAAGAGAATCAACTTTTACTTATTTTTTCATCTGGCCTTTGTTTCTCTGACACTCAGTTGTGTACATGGTCCTGGGGTTCGAACCTGGGTCCTCACACATGCCAGGTGAGCACTCTACCTGCTGAGCCACCATTCCAGTCCCCAAGCCTATGTCTTTTTTTTTTTTTTTTTTTTTAGAGAGAGGGGGATAGAGAAAGAGAAAGAATCAATTTTATTTAGTTTTTCATGTGACTTGTTGCTCCAACATTCATTGTGTTTGTAGTGCTGAGGTTTGAACCTGTGTCCTTCCTTGTGTGTGCCAGGCAAGCACCATAATTACTGATTCACGGCTCAAGCCCCAATTCTACATCTTTTAATTGGAGAGTTGAGCACATTTACATTCAGTGTTATTATAAAGAGATGTTTCTTAATTCCAACCATTTTGATTCATTTGTTCTATTTAATTTGGTCTATTTCTCTTTTGCTCAGCTACTCTTCAAATGAGATTTCTTCTTTTGTGAACTCAGACATTTATTTTTTATTTCTTCTGTGTGCAGTATTTTCCTTTTTCTTTTTCTTTTTTTGTACCAGAGATTGAACCTAGGGATGCTTAACCACGAAGCAACACCCCAGCACTTTTATTTTTGTTTTGAGTCTGGGTCTTGCTCAGTTGCTCAGAGCCTCGCTAAGTTGCTAAGGCTGGCTTTGAACTTGGAATCCTCCTGCTCCCAAGCTGCTGGGATTATAGGCATGTGCCACCACCTGGCGGTATTTCTTCAAGTTGGTTTTATAGTGCCAGTGCAGTAGTCATGAATTCTTTTTATTTCTGCTTATCTTGGAAGATTTTTATTTCATCTTTGATTTTGGATGATAGCTTTGATATAGCAGTCTTGGTTGACAGTTATTTTCTTTCAGGACTTTGAACACATTGCTCCAAGTCCTTCTGTCTTGTAGAGTTTGAGAAATTAGAAGTGATTCTGATTGGCTTGCCTTTAAATGTGGCTTGATGTTTTTCTCTTGAGGTTTGTTTTCTATGTTAGGCTTCTTAACTACAATGTGTTATGGAGAAGTTTTTTTTTTTTTTTTGATCTTGTCTATTTGGGGTTCTGAATGCCTCCTATATCTGGATGTCCTTCTCATTCTAAAGGTTTAGAAAATTTTTCTGTTATTATTTCTATGAATAGTTTATCCATTCCAGTCACCTGTATCTCACAGTTCTCCTCAATTCCTATGATTCTTAAATTTCATCTTTACTTCTTGTCTGAGAGTGCTTGTATATTCTGATTATGGTTACAGTTATTTATTTTTTTCTTAATATTATCTGAATGTTCAAAGCTGGATGCTCTTTCAGTTATGAGATTCTGTCTTTGGCATGGTCTACTCTATTAGACTTTCAACTGAGCATTTATTTGATTTGTTGTCTTTCATTTCCAAGATTTCTGTTTGATTCTTTTTCAGTATTTCTATCTCTTTACTATATTTCTCAGTCGTATTCTATATTGACTCCTTTAATTCATTCAGTTGTTATTTTTCTGTGTTCTTTTGGAATTGATAATTTTTATAATGATTCTTTTGAATTCCTTATCTGATATATCATCCACTTTAATATTTTGGGGGTCGTTTGCTGGTGAATTACGACCTTTGGGAGGTGTTGTGATAGCTTGTTTTTCATATTGTATTAATGTGATGGGTTTTATGTATCAGTTAGGAGGGATTTCTTTTCCACTCTTAGGTATGGGCACAATGTTCACTGCCAAAGAGTCCTAGAGCGATCTGAATTGAGACTCTTTGGTAAATGTGCTGCCCACAGCCATTTTGTTATTTTTCTCTGTTTTTGTTATAGCAATGGATATCCATAGGTGGGACTTGGGGCCTCATCCCTAGCTGTTTCTTCTTGGATCCTGGTCATTAGTTTGAGGTTTTAATCTCTTCTATTCTTTGTATTTAAGTGAAGCTGAAAATTGAGTGTCATTAATTTGTGTGTGAAGCAAGGTGTACTATCTTTTGGTTGAACTAGTTCAGCAGCAGGGTTTCTACCATGTGATCTTATGATGTCCCTGTAGGTTCTCAGCACCTCATAAAATAGGGGGAAACAAAACAAAATCAATGCAAACAGTATACAGCATTAAAAAAGTTTTGGTTCCTACTATGACATCTACAATGTTAATTGCCACAAAAACCCCAGAAATGGTAAAATCCACAGTTTTTAAGCTCTAAAAACAACAAGTAGCCATGGGCCATATCTGACATTAAAGCAAGTAGCAAGTGTCAACTGTGTCATCTTCTGCAGTAGATTGCAACAGTATTCATGGTGGGAACAGGAGTTACATAAACCAGTTAGTACTAAAATATGGTAAGAATACAGTTAATCAAGAGAAAAGAAAATGTGATAGAAATGTAGCAAAGTGCTTATAATTTCAGAGAGTGAACAAAGAATGCAGAAGAGATGCAGCATGTGATGGTTATAAGGAGAAAAGTAGAAGTAACAAGGAAGGAGGAGAAAAAAATAGAAGTAACAAAGTAAAAGGAGAGTTTAAGAGAGAATAACAGAATTTGGCAGTTAGCAGAAAAAAAGAAAGAGAAACAAATGAAAAAAAAAAAAAAACCCCCAAAATACACTAATTAAAATCTTTACTCTCAACAGACAAGGTAATGATAAATAACTACATTTTTTAAGAAAGAGAGGGACTGTGTGAGAGAGAGAGAGAAACAATTTTATTTAGTTTTTCATGTGACTTTTGTTGCTTTGACACTTCCTTGTGTACGGGGTGCTGGGGTTTGAACCTGCATCCTCACACATGCCAGGCAGGTGCCGTAACCACTGAGCTACTGCTCCAGCCCTGAAAAATGACTACATTTTAAAAAATGCTAAAAATGAGAAAAAAAAAACAAATATGTGTGTACATATACATATATGTATATATATACTTAGATATGCATGTGTTTGTATACATATATGTATATATACTTATATATGTGTGTATATGTGTATATATACTTATAAGTGTGTGTGTATATATACACATACACACACATATATGTATACCTGTAAACTAATCAGCACAGCAAAAACACACATTAAAAACAAAGAAAAAATTCTTAATGAAAAATGAAGGAATCAGGGCTGGATCTGTGGCTCAGCAGTTGTAGCAGTTTCCTGGCATGCATGAGGACCCAGGTTTAAACCCCAGAACCACTTACCCAAGTAAGTGTTGGAGAAACAAGGCCAGATGAAAAAATAAATAAAATCGAACCTTTCTTTCTTTCTCTCTCTCTCTCTCAAAAAAACACAAAAAACAAAGGAATAGAAAAATGGAGGAATTATCTCCATTGACATGGTCAAAATAATTGACCAGAATAGATGGTCACTGTCTATGCCTGACTTTTCATTTCTGCTTGAGCTGTGTACTGAGCATGAGAGCAAGGACTGAGGGTTGTTAAACTCTTCCTCTTTTTGTGTTGGTCACCAAGTTGCTAGTTGGAGTAACCTAAGATAGGACTAAAATGTTTTTGTTGTTGTTTTTAAGAGTCAATTTTATTTTTTCATCTTTTTTCTTTCGTTTTGCTTTTCTGCTTAGTTGTGTATGTGGTACTGGGGTTCGAACGTGGGTCTTTGTGCATGCCAGGCAAGTGTTCTACCACTGAGCTACCTCTTCAGCCCAGATAGCACTAATATTTGATCAGGGCACTATTATTTAAAATTTTTACATTGATTTTTTTGTAAAATCTTGGCTCATTGTTTACAGTACTGTTACCTCTCCCAAAACTATTTGGAGACTGTCACTTGCATAAAGAATAATATCTTCAAGACATTTATTGATATAGAAGTTAAATAATTTTGTTTGGATCATTTAGAAGGAATTATAAAGGAAGATATATAGGCTATTGGTATTTTATGAAAATATTTCAAACAAAAAATAGTGAAAAATGGGGCTGGAGCAGTGGCTCAGTGGTTTTGGCACTTGCCTGGCAAGCAAGAGGACCTGGGTTCAAACCCCAGCACCACGTACACAACTAAGTGTTGGAGCAACGAAGGCCATGTGAAAAACTCAATAAAGTTGTTTCTCTCTTTCTCTGCCTCTCTGACTGTCCCTCTCTCTTTCAAAAAGAAAAAAATAGTGAAAAAAATAAACACCTTTTTATTTGCCATCCAGCTTTAAACAAACTAGTATTTTTTGATGTGTGCTCCAGTTCTTATTAATTAGAGAAATGCAGATTAAAATTCCATTGAGATATCACTGCATGTGCATTAGAATGGTCAAGATTAAATAAAGCTACAATCCTAAATGTTTCCAAGGATACAGTTAATTTAGCTCTCAAATTTTACTGCTGGAAATGCAAAATGATACAGCCACTTTGACAAAAAGTTTGTATAAAGTGAAATATGTTGATACTAATAGGACTTAGCAATAAAGCCTTTTAGATATTTATTCAAGAGAAATTAGAATGTATTTTCATAAAAGAATTTGTTTCCAAATGCTTGTAACAGTTTTATTCATAATCCTCTGAACTGGAGACAGCCCAACATCAGTTACCTGGTGAAGATATAAATAAAACTGTGACCCATCCTTTCAGCACTACTCAGCAGTGTAAATACACATACTACTGTAAATACACCGGTGACTCTTACATGCACTTACAAGTGAAAGAAGCCAAAATAAAAAAGCATGTACTGTGTTGTGCCATCTACCTGACATTCTGGAAGAGGGAAAATTATAGGGGGCAGAAAAAAGACAGTGATTGCCAAGGGCTGAGATTAGGGTAAGGAGCAGGGGTTATTACAAAGGGGCAGCAGGTAATTTTTTGGGATGAAGAGAACGTTATTTATCTCAATTACAGTGTTGGATACACAACTGTGGTTATTTGTCAAACTCAGATCTGTACACTAAAAGGAGTAAACTTTACATAAATTATACCTTTATAAATCTGATTTAAAAATTTCCTATCTTAAGAATATAACTAAAGTGTCTACTGGGGCAAAAATTGCTATGATGTCTAGTGTTTGCTTCAGAATTATTTGGCAGTAGAGGTAGAGATGAAATGAAGTTACCCATGAATGAAGTGTAGTTACATTGGAGGATGAGTGTATGAGTGTTTATTTTATTATTCTCTCAACTTTTCCTATGTGCTTAAAATGACTTATAATTTTTTCTTTATTGTTAATCTGATGGATGTGAAATGGAATTTCATTTTTTAAAATTTTATTTTCCTGAATACAGTGGACTTTAGCTCTTTTCATATTGGCAATTTAAGTTTTCTCACCTAGGAATTGTTTTTGCATGTTTGTGTGTTGTGTGCCCATTTTGCTTTTAGCTTGTTTGTCTTTCACAAATTGATTTTAGAACTTTATATATTCTGGATACCAGTCCTTTGCCAGTATGTGGGTGATAAACCTCTTTTCCTACTCTGTGATTGGCTTTTCAATTAGCTTATTGTAGTTTTTACTATACCTAAATTTTAATTTTTATGTAGTTGGATGTAGTTATTTATTTGTGCTTAGTTGGTTTATATCTGTTTTCAGAACTTCTGTTGAAATATTTTCATATTTCTGTGTTTTTCACACATGTCTCTATTCAGAATTCTTCTTTGTATATAGTGTAATGCAGGAATCCAATGTTTATAACATTTTTTTTCATCTGGATGCTCAGTTGTACTAATACTTACTATCTTTTACTATCAGTTTATAATGTACCTTATAGCATGTCATCACCTGGCTGCAAGATGTTTGCCTTTCTGAATTAGGTCCTGTTTGGCCAGAAGAGTCCTAGTCCTTCCTTCCTGACCCCAACCAGCTGTTGCTTCTCCTTCTCTTTTGGGTTGCTTAGGAATAATGATGGATGCATGCTGCTTTGGCTCTGTTTCCTATCAATAATGGACCAGTTATTATTTTTTCTTAGGAATAATACTTGGTGAGAGTTGGAGCAAGGAGGAGCAGAGTACTGATTTACATATTGGGCTGGCCTGGAATAAACTGTTTTAAAGCATTTTTACTTAATAAAGCATGGATTATGCACACACTATATGCTGTGTAAAAAATTTTATGAGTTTTTGTTTTAAGGGTTTTTTTGAGAACATAGATATTTTATTGGATTCTATTTTTTTAAAAGAGAGGACAGTGAGAGAGAGAGAAGCAATTTTTTAATTAGTTTTTCATGTGACCTTCATTGCTCTGAGACTTCATTGTATACGTGGTGCTGGGATTTGAACTTGCATACTTGCAAGCACCGTAATCACCTGACCACTGCTCCAGCTCCTGGATTCTATTTTTTTTTTTTCCAAAGAAAGATGGACAGTGAGAGAGACAGAAAGAGAGAGAGAGAATGAATCAACCTCTATTGAGTTCTTTCATGTGGCCCTCGTTGCCCCGACACTTAATTGTGTGCGTGGGTGCTGAGGTTTGAACCTGTGTACTCGAACATGCCAAGCAAGGGCCCGTAACCACCGAGCCACCTAGCCACTGCTCCAGCCCCTCCTGGATTCTATTTTAGTATGGATTAATAAACCCTGGACCTTGGGTTGCCTAGATTTCTACAATAACAAAATTGTATCCTCTTTTCTAGTCAAACTAGATTATATTCTTTTCCTTGTTAATGCAAGGTTCCTTGTGTACATTTGTGTTTTCTGCCTCACAAATTTATTTCCTTCTCTACTTGGGAAGCTTCTGCCTGTTGGTCCTGTTCACTAGGCTGTGACCTCCATGGCTTTATTTATCTTTTAATCCCACTTACTTGGCACAGCTACTAAAATGTAGGTGCCCTATAGATGTTCAAGAATTATCTTATATTCACTATGATTGTGACATTCTTCCTGTATAAGTTTTAATTTTTTCTATAATTTAGTTTGACATGGTATTGTTAGAGCCTACCATGTGTACTCAACCTGTTTGTCTCAGATATCCTAAAGTCACTAATATTCTTGTCAGAATAGGATATTTTTGTCTTATTGCTCTGTATGTAAAATTTCTGCCCATATCTGACATAAGCTAGTTAAGACCCTAGTTATAGTTAATAGAAAATTCCCTGGTTATACATTGACTTTTGTAGTTATGGAGCATCATGCTCTTATTTTGAAAAGGTTGTTTTTATTTTTATTCCTTTGATGGAGGACTTGAAGAGAACCTGTCTGAGAAATGTGGGTTGTGTAGAGCACATTCTTTTTGAACTGACAGAGAATAAATATTCCCACTGCCTTTTGCCTTTACATAGAGTTTCATTGATTTAGTCATTTTATTTAGAAAACCTCTATGAAATGGAATTACATATTTATTTATTTAGGCTCCACAAATGAAAACAAAGGAAAACTATTTCTGAGAAGCTACAAGTTTTACTTTTTGCATCTGGTCATTTGTGTGTTTTTTTATTTGTTTTTCGGAGAGAGAGAGAATCAGTTTTATTTATTTTTCCATCTGGCCTTTGTTTCTCTGTCGCTTAGTTGTGTATGTGGTGCTGGGGTTTGAGCTCAGGTTCTTGCACATGCCAGGCAAGTGCTCTAGTTGCTGAGCCACAGCTCTAGCCCGCATATGGTCTTTTAACATTTATTTTCTAATAATGGAAGATAGTGAGAATTGCGAAGTAGGGCTCTGAGTTGTGACCCTTCTTTGTTTTTAAAAGCTTTGCCATGTTGTCTTGATTCTGCTTTTAATGTCACTTATTGTCTAAGCTGTACTAAAATAGCAAGAAGTGGCATTATACCTAACTCAGCTGGTTCACCATGCTATTTTAATTACTACTACCTGTGCAATCTGAAAATCAATTTTTTAAAGATGCCTGTGGTGCTGCTATAACATGGCTGAAGTGCCACTAGAAATGAATGCAGGTGGAAGTATTGTATTTAATATTTCAAGAATTAAATCAGAAAAACTGTAAACAATTTAGGTATGCTTGATGTTTCTGAAAGGGACTACAGTTAAATTCAACCATATATATATTCTAATCAAAATTAAATTCAGTTAACTTTAGAATCATTGTTATTAAAGTTGTAAATCTTTGGAGGGTTAAATGTAAATGAATGAATGGGTTTTATAAATCCTGTCTTATGTGCCTCAGAGGCCAATGATCATACCAAACTTAGAGGGTTCCTTGGAACATCAAAAGCAAGAAGGTCTGAGAGAAGGTACTTATATGAATTTGTGTACAAGTGCTATAACTTCTGACCTTATAAAGGATTTTTAAATCACCAAGAAAAAGATGAACATACAGTGACTATATAAAAATGGAAAATTTTGGTATTTCAAATGAAATCCACAACCAAATTAAAAACAAAACAAGACCAAAAAACAGTCTTGGGGTAAGAATTCCTTTCTAAATCAGATATAAAAACTTTACAATCTATGAAAGTAAAGATTAATAAAGTTTGCTATATAAAAAAATCAAAACCTTCTATGTGAAGAGAATAATACAGTTTAAAAAATAAAACTGTTACAATATGAACTCAAGACACAGTGTTCATTTCCTGTTTATGTAATGTCTATGATTCAATTAATTATAGCCTAGTTAAAAGTGAGCAAAGGAAATCAGACATGGTGGCTCACGCCTGTAATTCCAGCTACTCAGGAGACTGAAGGCAGGAGGATCATTAAGTTCGAAACCAGTCTGAACAACTTAGCCAATCTCTGTGTCAAAATAAAAAAAATAAAAAGGACTGGGGATACAGCTCAGTGATAGGTGGCTTGCTTAGTGTGCATGAGGCCCTGAGTTCAATCTCCATACTGAAAAACAAAATAGAGGATGCAAGGAGACTGTCCATAGCAATTAAGACTGTGTAACTAGATAAAAAAAATATATCACAAGTATACACTTGCTTATGTAACAGAGTATATGTAGGGGCTTAACAAAAATTTGTTTTCAATGGTTGCCCTCAGAAAGGGGAACTGGGGGGGTTGGAGCGCTGGCTCAGTGGTTACAGCACTTGCCTGGCATGTGCAAGTACCCAGATTCAAACCCCAGCACCCACATTCACAACTAAGTGTCAGAACAACGAAAGCCATGTGAAAAACTCCATAAAAATTGATTCTCTCTGCCTCTCTCTCTCTTACTGTCCTCTCTTTAAAGAAAAAAAAAGAGAAAGAAAAAAAAAAAAAGAAAGGGGAAC
>PVKS010043293.1:0-14969 GCA_004027875.1 Aplodontia rufa | reverse complement strand
CTCCTGATTCCATTTAGGGATGTTGTATGTGTCAAGAAATTTATCCATTTCTTCCAAGTTATCAAATTTGGAGGAGTATAGGTTTTCAAAATACGATCTTATAATTTGTTGGATTTCCATGTGGTCGGTGGTGATCATTCCCTTTTCATTGGAGATTTTATTGATTTGCTTCATTTCTCTCCTTCTTTTGGTTAGATTTAATAGGGGCCTATCTATCTTGTTTATTTTTTCAAAGTACCAGCTTTTTGTTTCATCAATTCTTTTTTTTTGTTTTGTTTTCAATTTCATTGATTTCAGCTCTGATTTTGATTATTTCCTGTTTTCTGCTGGCTTTGGGGTTAGATTGTTCTTCCTTTTGTAGGGCTTTGGGATGAAGCATAAGCTTATTTATTTGGGATCTCTCTTCATCTTTAATGTGGGCACTCAGTGCTATAAATTTTCCCCTTAGGGAAGCTTTCATGCTGTCCCAGAGTTTTCAGTATGTTGAGTGTTCATTTTCATTCTCTTTCAAGAATTTTTTGATTACTTCTTTCATGTTTTCTTGGATCCATTCTTCATTTACTATGGTAATATTCAATCTCCATGAATATGTGTGTTTTCTGTTATGATTATTGCTGTTGATTGCTAGGGTCATAGCATTATGGTCTGAAAGGACACATGGGATGATGTCTATGTTTTTATATTCACTGAGGTTATCTTTATGAACCAGAATATGGTCTATTTTGGAAAAGGATCCATGTGCTTCAGAGAAGAAGGTGTGTTCTGCTAACTTGGGATGGAAAATTCTATATATGTCTATTAAGTCCATATATTTTATGGAGTTATTTAGGCTGGAGATTTCTTTATTGATGTTTTGTTTTGATGATCTGTGTAATGGTGACAGTGGAGTGTTGAAGTCCCCCAGTATTATTGTGTTGTGATTCATGAGAGATTTGATGTCATGAAGTAATTTATTCACATAATTGTGTGCATTGTTGTTTGGGTAATCCGTTATTACAGGGCATTTTCTTTTAGAGAACCATTGTCTTCAATTCTCAGAAAGCACATCAATGCCAAGTGAAAATTTTCAAACTTATGTATTACATTGCAAGATTTGCTTAACTAACACTTGGCCAATTGTTTTACAGGAAACATTTGTAAGTATGCAATTAAGAAACTTCAGTACATTTTACAATCACCTGGAAAGCTTTAGAGCATTCAGATTCCCCTGTATATCCCAATTTTGATGAACCTAGGTTGAGGTCCAAGGAAGTGTACTTGAAACAAAACTCCAGGTGATTCAAAGGAGTAATTGATGAACATTTCAGAAATTATATTAAAATTTATAAAAATTAGATTTCTTTACATCTGATATTTTCAAATCTAGCTTTTTCCATTTCTACGCCTTAAGTGCGTTCTCCTCTCAGATCATTGTACTGCCACCCCAGGCACTTCGTAACCTCTGCTGCATTTTGTCTTTGGAATTAATTGACTTGAAAGACATGTTTAGTGTGAATCACCTCATTTTGTTCTTTACCACAGTTGTGCCTGATTCCAAACATCTGTCAGACAATTCTTCCCTGAAGATCAAAACTCTCATTGACAGGAATGACACTCTTTTTAAATTTTTATTTACATGCATTTCTTAAGACCATTTAGTTCACTCCTTTTTTTTTCTAAATTTCCTGACTAGTTCAAAATATCTAAATTAAAAAGAGAAAGAAAAAGATAAGAAAAGTCAAAGTATTTAAACATGGAAATGGTGGTAGTTGATAGTGAACAATGATTTTCTCTGCTATGAAAGAAGCCCAGCTTTAAAGTTTCAGCACTAGAACCATCCCCCACGCCCCCACACACACTTTCTTTTGTTAAATATTGTTGAGAACAACTATTAGAATCCCAACTTTCCATTGGCCTGATTTTTCTGCATAAAGACTCTGAACTTTTTCCTCAATTGAAATCTCCGGTAGCATTACAATTTAGAAAACAAACAAGATTGGAGTTTAATTTGTTGAAACTAGGGTAGAAAGCCTACACATGTGGCTCTCAAATCATCCTAACTACCCAAGAAGGCTTCTTAAATTTCCTGACAGAAGGCATAAGCTCAAGAGATTTATCATACATCATAGTAACTACAGCTAAGAACAATGTGTTATATGCTTGAAAATTCTTACCAAAAATAAGAGGTAATGCCTATATTAGCTTGATTGAGTCATTCTACAATATGTAGATTATCCAATGTTGCACAACATAAATATGATTTTATTTTCCAATTAAATACAAACAAAAAATAAGAGGAAAAGACAATGGAAGGAACAAATTGCTGGGCTCCTACCGGCAATTTTCTAATTCAATTAATCTGGTTGAGGTCAGGTAATTTGCATTTTAAAGGAGTCCCAGAAAAGACTGATACTGTTGGTCCTGGGACCATACTGAAAGAACTTTTTTCCTAGTGCTTCCTCTCTCTGCTTGGCTCCAAGTGCCAAGATAGCATTAATCCTCAGGTCAACTTCACATGGCTTCTTGTGGACTCAAAACTCTTTATATTCTAGCCCCAATCTCTTTCTAGAGCCCTCACTCTTAATGAACCTTCCACTCGACCTACATCCCAACTGAACTCTCTCTACATTGCTCTCAAGCACACCGTCATATCATGGTCCTGTTTTGTCAGAGATGGACACATCCATTTCTTTAACCATTTCATGTCTAGTAAATTTTTCTCTGAAATTCTACAACATAGACCCTGTCATGAAACAATGTTGTAAAGGTGTTAAAAATCCACAAATACATTTAAAACTTATCTGAATGAGGCACAAATAAAATGTCCCTGTGCTTAATCTCTCTCCACTAGAGGAAATGAATTCTGAATGAACATGGATGGTATTAGAACCTGTAGCTGCAAGAAATGTGGATCAACATCATTCCCAGTAATACCATGAATAACAATGTTAGGGATGTTTTTGGTGGATTTTCCCCTGATCCCCATCTAATTCTTAGATACAGATCATGGACCACAGGATTTATGAAAACTATATACATCATTGACCACCAGCTATAAACTTTCTGCCAACAAAGATTAAAAACGCATTAAAGTAGGATTCCAGGGAAAACACCAATCTGTATTACCATTTAGAAAAGACTCTTTGTCTAAATAAAAACTGTTTTGAAAAAGAAATTATCCTAGTTTCTGTACAATATTTTCAGAGTTGATGTTTTATTATGTGTTCTGGGGATATTCATGGCAAAGCAAATATTCACCCATGAGCAGAAACTCCCAAACGTCTAGAGTAAGCCGTATTGAAATTTATTCCGTGGAAACCATGTTTTAGCATCTTGGAGAACATAATGGAGTTCTTTAAGCCTAGGATACCCTTAGCTTTTGCAATTTAATGACAAAATTTTTAGATTTTGTCATCCAGTACAGGAATGACAATTGGTTTTCATCTTGAATGCCAGCTCAAATCAATTGGTGGTGGCTTCCTGGAATGAGTTGACAATAATTCTGAGGCCACTGCTGGGCTGACAAGAGCACTAACCAAGCCAAATAAGGCAAAGAAAGAAATGTATAGTCAACGTACCATAAATGTCTATTTTTACACTGTAATGAAGCCAAAATCTTATAGATTCCTTCCTGTCTGTAATACTGCCAGGAAATCAAGTAGCCCACTGAATTATGAAAACAATAGGAAAAAGAAGAACCCTGACTAACTTAAAGATACTCAGGGAAAAGGAAAGTCATTTTCAGTACTGAGAAACACATCCATGTTTAAATTATCTGATATGAGACTTGCCACATAGACATGATACATAGAAGATAAAGGACAAGACACTGTACTACAGAATATTGAATTTGGACAGAGATAAGCAAATTCAGCAATTGCTTATGGATAATGTCTAAGAAATAATAATTTTAAAAATTAGGAACCAATCCATTACAAAATGTGGAACAAAAATGGAACTATATTTGCCCCAACATCTCAAACTAGCATATGATGCTAGAAGAAATAACTTCACAAATTATTTTGTGAGAATTTAGTTTCTTTCCCCATACTTCTGAACCTCGCTCCAACAACATGCTTAAGGCATTGAAATTAATGTTTCTTAAAGTTTCTACATGCAATAAACCCATCTAAACATGTTATTTCTTAAATTTTACAAGAGAGCTATGGTTCTCATCCTCATTTTATGAATGAAGAAATTGAGGACATAAAAGTTGAGAAATTTCTATTTAGCTCTTTGGCCCATTTATTAATTGGGTTGTTTGTGAATTTGTAGTTTGAGTTTTTGAGGATTTTGTGTATTCGGGATATGAGGCCCGTGTCAGAGGAATCATAGCCCATGGTTCTCTCCTTTTCTGTAGGAAACCCCTTGACTCTTTTGATTATTTCCTTGGCAGTACAAAAGCTTTTTAGCTTTATGGCATCCCATTCACTGATTTTTGACTTTACTTCCTTCACTTTAGGAGACATGTTGAGAAAGTCTTTGCCTACTCCCAAATGCTGAAGTGTTGGGCCTAATTATCTTCCATCAGTTGTAAAGTAGCTGGTTTAATTCCTAGCTCCTTGATCAATTTTGATTTGATTTTCATGCAAGGAGAAAGATATGAATCTAATTTCAACTTATGTCACTTGCCAATCATTTCCCAGCTAGTGAGTGGCCTTTTGAGGGAGACTTGGGCTGCAATGTTGCTCTTAGCACCTACACCATGCTGCCTCTTGGGAAGATGGGGCTCTGTTACTACAGAATGTTCATTTTGCTTGCCTTGCAGCCAGTTACTTCAGAAAACAGAGGAGGCTGCATCCAGGTTCCATCTTCTCTCATATGCTCATTAGCATCTCTGAATAAATGTTTAGCTAATATTTAAAACATACCATTGAAGGAGTCCCCATATTTTGCTTCCCTAGGGATTCCACATATCTCAATCCAGCTTTGATTCTGTCTTTATTTGCAGAGCCTAAAACAATAAATATTTTGACTGCCCTCTTGCCTGGCTATGGGCAGTATTCACTAATGTGATTTTACTTGGAATGAGCTCAGAAGATGTGCTTAATTTACCATTTTGGCAGAAAACCTACCTGACTGTGTTGCAGTCCCCATGTTCTTTCACAACATTTCACTTTCTGTTTTTCAACACATTCATAATCAAAAACCAAAGGAAATAAAATATATTGCATAGACAGAGCCAATCTTCTTCAAGATCTGGTACCTGAACATCTAGCTAGTCCTAGCCCAAGGTGGTGAGTTGGCAGCCCTGTCAACCTCAAGAGCATGGCTGCCTAATAGAACCTTCCATGATAATAGAATTTGTATGTATGATGTCCTACCAGAGGTCTTGAACACTTGAATTGTGGCTAGTGTGTCTAAGTAATTGAATTTTTATTCTATTTCATTGTCATTAAATTTAAAAGGCCACATATGACTAATGACCTCTACATTGGGTGGCATAACTCTTGCATTTGTGCAATGGTTTTCGACCAAACCGGGGATGCTTGAATGTCTAATTGCCAATGTTATTTGACAGGACTACCTTCGTATTTTTATTATATTCTTTCATCTATTGTTAATATTTTTAAAATCTAGTATGGTCTAAGCTCCAATCTAAGTGCTGGTAAAACATACCAGTGAACCAGAAGACAAATCTCTGCCCTTGTGGGGCTCGCATATTAGCAAGGTTAAATAGATGATAAATAACCCTATTGTTTATTTTAGAGGTGATATATTATGGGAAAGTGTAGGGTAAGGGGGATCAGTATAAGGGTAGTGGTAAAGTCTTCGGTGTTAATCACTTGTTTAGTTCTGAGGGACAGGGAAAAGAGAATACCTGAATAGTAGTTAAGGTGCAGCCCTTATATCCACGGGGCTTACAATATAGCTAGCATTTGCTTAGGTTAATCAGTGTTATTAAATGTCATGTTAAGCTGCAGAGCTCAAAGCTTATCTTATGGTAGGTAGTAAGTGCCTCTCCTACCACCATCAACCCCACCCAGTACCTACCTCCTGTTTCCTCTGGTGTATCTACCTCTGCCTCCTATTTTACCAAAGCTAGCTCAGGATTTTAGAATGGGGAATGAATCACAAAGAACCAAGTGAACAAATATCAGAAATGATCACTATGTGGGTTGCAGTTATGGAATTTGACAGAAAATAGATTGTACCACCATTTTATAGACATTCTGCCCTCAACAGGTCAGTTTCCCCAAGATCCTTCTAACTACCTCCATTTACTATATGAACTCCTCAGGAAAAGCCTGAGTGAACAAAATTTCTGGATTAGAAACTAAGGCAAGATCAGAGATGCAATTTCTCTTTCACAGTTCTTGAGTAAGAACCATTTCTATCTGATCATCAGTAAAATGTTGAGCAAAGTAATTTTCTAACCAGCCCATTTCTGTGATCCATCCTAACTAGTCTTTTTGAAAAAGATCAACATCAGTCAGTTAAGTGTAAATTTAACATGAATCACTTATCATAAGAGTTGCTCTTAGGGCTTCTAATCATTGAAGAAAGTACTCGAGGACCTTTTAATGAATTAAAAGACACTCTAGGCATCCAATATACTAAGAAAATAATTCTGGGAAATAGTGAATCCTTGAAATCACATTACTGAGTATTCTCACACATGATATGAAACATCCTGTCTCAGGCATACAAAACCATTTGTACCCAGTCCTATAAAGAAATCACTAACTATGTTAATATACTGAGTTGTTCCTGTGCATTTAGGTGAGTATAATTCATTATCAGGGCTTTTTTCCCTACTGACTCTCTTGTCCTCTGAACCCATAACACCTATGTAATCTTAGACCTTAGATTCTTCACCCATAAAAAGTTTGCTCTAACATTTTGTCCTTTATCCTGAAGTTCAAATCCCTCAGCAGAATTTTCTGATTAGTGCCTTCACTAAAATAATACAGTCTTTAGAAATCACAAAGTCTAAGTGCCAGAAGGCAGTGACACTCAAGCAAGCTCTGGTCCCAACGCTGCTAGACTTCAAGAAGGCATGGAATTAAAGGGTGATGACTTCAGGATATTCATCATGACCAGTTTGCTTCTGTATGACATTTACAAATATGATCCAACATATTTGGGCCCTCCCCAGGGATATCCTGGCTATGTAGCTTTGAATTGTGACCTTTTCTATTCCATTCACACAAATGTTTCATCCAACATTTATAGAAATACTGAAATCTGATTTTTTCATAGTGTTGGATTCTCCAGCTAATTTGCATGACACTTACTTTGGTTCAGGTTTGAATGAGGCATCATTGTAATTCCCTTCTGGTGCAGAAGACAATACTTTACAAATACTGCCAGTTATTTAACCTCTATGTGCTAGGACAGTAACAGGTGCTTTCCATACATGTTCTCCCATCCCTACAAAATAGATCTTAAAAGACATTTTACTTCCATATAATAGATAATATGGAACTTTAAATGATTGAATAATCAGTCTCAGGTCTCTCATAGTAAAGAAAAACCATTGCAGCCAAAGATACAATATCATAGTACCTTAATTATTCATCTTGTCTTCTACTGCAGATTTCAAAACCTACTTTATCACTTGCCTGTATAACATGGAATTTGTTGAAAAATACATATATGTATATTGTATAGACTTTTAAGAAAGATGACTAATTTGAGTTATCAAAAACTGTGTGTGAGGGAAATTATCTTGATATCATAAAAATCCTTACAGACTTCAAAGTTATTGAACATTTTCATGAGTAAGATATAACCCTTAACACTATGGAAGTGCAAATGCATTAGACTCTCTGTTCCAGATAAGAACTACAAAGTCATTCAAAGAGGAGGGTTAAAGTAATATCCAGAAATAGAATCAAATACCAGCTTTTGAGATGGGTGATCATTTTCTAACTCCCCATGAATTAAAAAAATAGAGCCAGGAGCAGTGGTATATACCTGTAATCCCAGTAACTCTGAAGCGTGATGCAGGAGGATTGTAAGTTCAAGACCAGCCTCAGCAAATTAGTGAGACACTAAGCAGTTTAATCAGACCCTATCTCAAAATAAAAAATAAATAAATAAATAAACAGGCTGGGAAGGTGGTTCAATGGTTGATTATCCCTGCTTATTGAAAAGCCAAGACAGTTTCATAGCAACTAGTCTGATGAAGAGAAAAAAATCAAGTGTTTGGAAGGTAAACCTCCACTCCACTTTTCCAATTTTCCCAAATGGGTTTGAGGTTTGTTACACCATGAGGACAAAGGAATTGGGGAAGACCACATGGTCACTTAAAAGAGCAGACAGCAATTCATTCAGTCAATCCAGACATTCTTCTAGAAACATAGAAACATACACTCATCTAGAACTTAAGATAGCAACAAAAACAAGCAATCAGTGCTTTAAGGAGTTCATAACCTTTTGGAGGAGACATGCACAATATTTTCCCATGCAATTATTATAGTAATAGATGGCAAGTGCTTTGGAGGTATCATAAAAGTGGTGGTAAGATACTTTCATCCAGGATGTAGAGCTTGAACTGAGTTTTAAATGAGTTTTGATGATGAGTTAAGGAGTAGAGAATATTCAAAGCAGTAGAAATAGCAAATTCAAGAGCATAGTGGCTTGCAAAAGTCTGGTGGGCTTGGGAGAGTCAGTATTTGTGGAATAAATATGTGCAATACTCATGGAATGGTTCTTCTGCAAAGTAAATATGATTCTAGCACACTCTTGCTAAAAACCTGAATTAGCTTCCCATTACTAACTAGATAATATCTCAACTTCCGCAAACATAACACATAATTAGATGCTGAAGGTGAGGGTGTTTACCACTGAGCTACAGGGCAGACTGCTGCTTCACAGTGCTTCTTCTGAACAGAATCACTTGGTGTACTTAATTGTCTCCAACATGATCACATGCATACATTCCTTCTTGGTATATTCATGCTTCTATTCCATCTAGAGATGGGGTATTCCTTCCCTTCTCTTTAATCTGGGCTGCTGTTAGGGCTTGTCTGATGGATCAAATGGAAGGAAATGACATTCTGGGAGTTGTGAGGCTGAGTAATGAGAAGCCTTACAGTTTATGCCTCTGTTTTAATACTCTCACATGGAACTCCCATTTTAGAAAAGGACAGTTTTCATGCAGGTTTATTTATACTGCACCCACTAAGTAGGGAGCAATGCAACTCAAGCTATGGCTCTCTCAGCCATTCCAGAACAAGTGCAGACTTGGAACCAAGACTGGCTTGGACATTACAGCTTCAGAAGATGACACATGCAGAATTAAGACCCCAGAAATGCAGCCCCATCTGAAACATCATAGGCTTCTTCAGCCATTCCAGCCATTCTAGCTAAGGGCCCATATAGCATTGGGCAGAGAAAGATTATCTGCTCTGTGCTTATCTGGTTCACAAAATGTCAGTAAGTAAATGCTATTTCATAGCTCTAAGTTTTGGGTATGTTACCTATCAATGGATTACCAGAATATATGGCATACAGCCCTCTGTTTCTTGATGCTAGAACTGAATATAATTTACCTTTCAATACGTAACAGAGCCTGGCACATAATAGATATTACTATGGTTTGTTAAATAAATAAATAATAAGTATGTAGAATCTGCTTGGGGTGTTTGTGAAACTCCACTATAATGAAGCTTTCTGCAATATAAGTATCTCCATATCATATCTCAAAGATGGAATCAGTGATCTCTAATCTCCCTGAAATGAAACCAAAGAGATTTCCAAGTCTGAAAAGCACTGTTACTCTCAGGAATCACTTCTGCATTGTACACAAAGGCCCTGAGTAGGTCATGCTGCCTAAAAAAAGAATATATCCATGACTCTTAAAGCTCATCATAACATTTGAAAAATAGCAAATATTTACATAGGACTTGGTATGTGCCGGGCACTTTTTTAAGCCTCTTATAAATATGAATTAATTTAACATACACAAGTCTATCAGTACTATTATTTCCATCTTACATACAGGAGACAACACAAATTGTAAATAACTTGCACAAGGTCACACAGCCTAAATTCAGTGACACCCTAAATCCAGAGAGCCTGGTCCTGGTGATCCTCATGTGTCTATTAACAGTATTGTACTGCCTCTCTGGGGAGAATCATGCTGAAACTTGTAGCCCCAGAGCTATGGAATTTGAGAGAAGTGGCAACATTTACCAAGAGGATGGGAAGGGTTAGGATAAGGGCAGAGGGATAGTGGGGAAATGCCATTCTCTGTCCTTAGTTGAGACATCTAACTTCCTATGTCTTTTACCAAATTACATTTGGTAATTTGCTTTGGTTTCAAACAAATGATAAAATTTTATTTTTCTTGAGAGAATTAAAGATTCTGTGGAAAATGTCTTTTAAGTATCAAATTATAGTATCAACAGCTTTTAATTTACATAAGGAGTTTTTTTTCATATTGTGTCTGAAGAAACTAATAGAATCTATGGGAGTAACAGGAAGGACTCCTCTCCTCAAAAACCATTAATTAACTTGATATTAGCTCTTAGAATCTCACTGAATTCTAAATGCATTTTCTGATTTTCATATCTAGGAATAAAAATCTGATATTACATTAAATTTATTCTGAGAAAAGCATTGCTAACTGTGGACCATAATATCAGCATTTTAATAGAATATTAATTGCAAACTCTGGGGAGTATTGTTGGTTATCCTGAGCCCTGAATAAATACTGACCTACTTTAAATTACTCTGTGACTCATCTAAAGACTCTAGATTATAAGTGCAGCATTTAAATGGAGATACAAATGCGTATAGACTTCTTCACTTAAAATATTATACTTCCTGTCATAAAGCCCTCTAATTTTAGGTGTACCAAAAATAACATTGGTACATATGGAGCCACAAATTAACAGTTTCCATAAATAAGACCACTTTGTCAAGGACCCAATCCTAAAAGTGCAATTTCACAAAATACTACAACCATATTTGGATATGAAGAAATTTTCAATCACTGTTCCAGTGTCTTAAAAAGAAATCTAAAATGGACTTATCTCTAATTTTGCTACTTATTAAATATCATGGTCAAAATTCTTAATTCACTCCAATGTCATACAGAAGAAAAGTGGGAAGAACTAGAAAATCAGTCATTCAAAGCAGGCTCTCAGCTAGGCATAGTGGCACAAATCTGTAAGCCCAGACATTTGGGAGATTAAAGCAGTAAGATGGCCAAATTCAAGGCCAGCCTTGGCAATTTAGCAAGACCCTGACTCAAAAGACTGAAGATGTAGCTCAGTGGTAAAGTGCCTCTAGGTTCAATCCCCAGTTAGTAAGAAACTAACACACACATGCACACACACATACACACACACACACATTTACACTTCCAAAATCCTAAGAAAATATGACAAAATTAGAAAGAATCCTTAAAGCAGACAGAAAAAGCCTTTGTACAAAGCAGAAAATATCTAGCTTAGAAAAGCAAATATTTATTTAGGAAAAAAACGTTAGAAGCAATCTCCAAATTATCATATGCTGTTTGCCATGGCCATACTTTACCAATTTCCCATTATTTTCCCTAGGTGGGTGATTTCCTTCAAATATTCTCTGAACAAACACATGATATACAAAAAAAGGAAAGTGTTTTTCTCCAAAAAAAATAGGTTTAATTTCTACCTGCAATGCAGATGATTAATAAGCTGTAGGACACACTGAGAATACACAGGAAAAGCAGCACCATGGAGACAAGACTGAATAGACTCATCTCAGATGTGGAGGTCATCAGTCTCTGAATTAGCATAAATCATTTAACTTCCTTAGGGCAGGCTCTTCTTCTGCCAAGTGGACCTCATGTGTACTTGCCTCACAATATTGCGACAAGGTTGTCTCCCTAGCATTGCTCCATGTAAATCATGACATTATGGATTCAGAAAATATTATGTGGGATCTTATTTATAACAATGTTATTAAAATTCTGCCAAAAGCATGCAGTCTAATATCTGTTCCTTTTTGGTTAAGGCAGAAATCCACAAATGTTAGAGAACATTTAAAGGAAAAATTTTACCAAAATATGTTTTCTTCTTGATGCAATTGCAGAGGTAGAGAAAGGACTGAACAAGGATAAGTTATTTGATATCTAATTAATGTAACAATGCTTTGTATAGACCAACCAAAACACTCTTGTTCCACCCCACATCATTTTTGTTTTATCAGCGTTAGGCTTCTCCACTTTGGAAACATCAGCATACTTCTTGAATTCTGTGGTACTGTTTGCTAAATAACTTATTCTAAGCTCTTATTCAGTTGTGAAACTGGGCTTAATAGTATAAGATTATTCATGTCTTCAAGCTCTCCTTACCAGTGAAAACCTCAATTAGCTAAATTGCACATGATTCCTCAATTTTTGCAAAGTGGCAGAGTCTATGCAAATGACAGACAGATCCCTCAGACAGTTAATGACCTTAGGGAATTTGAATGTTTTTACAGATAATTACAAATGGAAAGCAAATTATGAATTATTATAAAAATTAAGCACCTGCAGATGACTGATCAGACCTATCCAGTGGCTAGTCAGGAGAGTCCCTTTTGTTGCTAATCATGTACAGCATTTATGTACACTTGATACTGCAGAACTCTCTAGATGTATCCATTTGGTTTTCCTTTCGAGTGGATATATGCCCAGGTATGAGTGCTCTTCATCAAAATTAATTGGCAACACAAATGTGATCATGTAACTCTCCTTAAATGTTTCAATCGGTTTTAATTGGCTTGGGGATAAAATCAGAAGGCTCTAACACAATCTCCAAAGTTCCCCATGATTGTGTACCTGCTCACACTCTTTGCAGCGCAATCCTGCTTTTTCTAATCTGCTCTATTTAATCAGCTTTTTCTTACTGTAATAAAAACTTGAGATAATCACTTTACAGAAAC
This sequence comes from Aplodontia rufa, assembly GCA_004027875.1. Taxonomy (NCBI): domain Eukaryota; kingdom Metazoa; phylum Chordata; class Mammalia; order Rodentia; family Aplodontiidae; genus Aplodontia; species Aplodontia rufa. The sequence goes on along the minus strand of PVKS010043293.1, from coordinate 2,129 downwards.
AAAAGTTTATTTTAGCTCACTGTTAAGGAGGTTTCAGTCCATGACCCATTGGCACAACATGGTGGGTGCATCAAGGGGAGCAAAACTCTTCACCTCCTGCTGGGTTGCAAAAAAAATAAACAGGTGTGAATATCACCTTAAAAGGTACACCCCCAGTGACTTAAAACCTCCAATATACCCTATTTCTTAAAGCTTCCAACATCTCCCCCCACCACCAAGATGGAGACCAAGCCATCACCACATTCATCTTTGGAGGACATTCAAAAGGTAAAATATAATACTTTTCTTGGTTCAGCCATACTGACCTTTTTTACCTTCCCGAAAATAGGCCTAGGTTCATCTGCTCTCTCCTAGCTCCACTGCCCTCCAACTCATCCTTTCTTCCAGTCTCACATAAATCAGCACTTCCTCAGAGGATTTTCTGTCACAATCTTCTCTACTTCTTTACCACTGAGGATTGCAGTTGAATTGCTGGTGAATATCATTATACTCCACTGGCACATAACTCACTAAAGCCTGGAAGCATATGTCTTATCTATCTTTGTGTATCTGGCACATACTACAGTGTCTGGTACTAAGTTGACATTCTCCATACATCTGTTAAATGAATGAGCAAAGGTTGGTCTCTAGCTACAACTGTAAAGTCAACCAGAATAACCTACAAAGTCTAGAAAGACTATTTGGTGTCTACCGTTTATCTTGACCAACCTATCTTTCTAATTATTGATATGGATCTTCCCAGAAAAGAAAGTATGAAGCAGTAACCCAATCCTTCATCCCCCTGAATGATTTTTTAAGAGGGAGAGGGAGAGAGAGAGAGAGAGAAAGAGAGAGAGAGAAACAATTTTTATTTGGTTTTTCATACAACCTTCATTGCACTGAGACATCATGTACATGGTGCTGGGGTTTGAACTTGTGTACTCGTGCATGGTGGGCAAGTGCCGTAACTGCTGAGCCACCGCTCCAGCATTCACCTCCAAGCCCAATGATTTTTAAGGTCCTTGGTATAGTTCCATTCTAGGGAATGTTGTCCTTTTCAAAAAAGAGCCACCATAATATTCAACCTAGTGCTCTCAGGGGAACCCTACACAACACAAGACACAGCAGACTCATCTGAAGTCGTTTTTAAGTTTTTCATCTTGGTTTCTCTTAAGCAGTACCAATCTTGCTTTCACATTCCAGGAAATCCCACAAGTATCTGCTGAAGTGTCCAGAGCAGTGAAGAGAGATAGTGTTGTGATGCACTTGGGGCAGAAAGAGGCAGCATGGCAGAGCAAAAGGAGCACTGGTCAGAGTCAGAAAAAACAGCACTCATTCTAAGAACTAGGTTCTGATTCTAACTCTGCAACTTATTTGCAATGCAACTCTAAACATTGGGCTCCTGAAAGCTAAATGTCCTGCCTGTGAAATTGGACAAGTTTCTTATCTATTAGCCTATAAGCACCAAATGAAAGGACTTGCTGTTTTGTCTAAGAGTTGCTGATACTTCAATAATGAAAGCGATGTGTAGATTGTAAAATACTGGGAAATTATGGAAAATTTGCCATTAGTTCTTGAGAGACAGTTGATCCTTCTTATTTTGAACAGTATGGTAAAAATATGATATTCCATTCCCTGCCATTTGATGGCTCCTTTTCTTGCCAGGCTAAGGAAAGGATAATTAAAAGTTAGGTGTAACTTATGCATATTCAAGGCATAACTGCAATGATTGTAAGTCATGCATCTCTCCTACTTTTCTTCTTTCTTCTATAGAAAAACTATCTTTTAAATAAAATACCCAATATGACCTCTCCTTATGGATAAGAGGATCAAACGTTTTATTCACTGCAAAAGACCAAACAATTGACATAAATAGGGATGACCTAAATCATAAGCTGGATGGGCTATTACCTTCATGATATTTCAAAGAAAATGTAAATCCTATTTCTGCTTCTTGATGCCCCAAAATTCATGACTGAGATATAACCTTTCTTTGCACAAATAGGGATGGCATTGTAGTTTGCAGGCAATGATACAGTTGATTCCTACCAAGATGCAGATGGTTAATTTGAAGGCACTTTCTGATGACAATTTGAGAAAGAGGACATTAAACACATGTCATATGGAAAAAAAAGAAAGAACAACAACAA
>PVKS010043292.1:0-14967 GCA_004027875.1 Aplodontia rufa | reverse complement strand
ATCTTTCCATCTTCTTAGGTCATCTTGGATTTCGTTCTTCAATGTTCGATAATTTTCATTGAAGAGATCTTTGGTTTCCCTTGTTAGATTAATTCCCAAGTATTTTATTTTTTTCGAAGCTATTTTGAAAGGGACTGTATTCCTGAGTTCTTCTTCAGTCCTGTTATTATTGGTATATAGGAAAGCTATTGATTTATGCTCTTCATCTATTTTTTAAGTAAATAATTCAATTAATTCTAATCATTGAAAGTGATTGTGGACCTTTACAACATCAGGAAATTTGTTTTTCCAAATAATTTAGGACAATATTTTATGTACTTCTCTGAATATTTGCTATTAAATTAAGAAAAATTTGGGGATTTTTCCCACACATTTCATTTCATTTCATTGCCATAATATGCCATAATTTATTATAGAACATTCTTAAAACTAAAGATAACCTAAAAATATATTGATTAATAATTTTTTGAAGTTATACAGACGTCTATTGAGTATTTTTTATATTTATTTTATACACATTTTATATTATTTTGTTAAAATCTTGTAAGGTTGCTCATAAAAAAAAAAAGTCCATATGAAGGGTCTGGAGCAGTGACTCAGTGGTTGTGGTGCTTGCCTCACATGCGTGAGGACTTGAGTTTAAACCCCATAACCACATACACAACAAACAGAGCAATGAAAGAAACAAGAAAAACAAAATAAAATCAATTCTTTTTTTCTCTCTAAAAAAATAAATAAATAAATAAATATTTTTACACATATTTACAAAAAAATTCTTATTAAATTTTAAAAACTATCAGATTCACAAAACAGACACAGCAGCAAAAAAATTTTTAAAAATTGAGTTACTAATCAGGTAATTCACAAACACTGTCTCAAATCCAAATTTATCTGCCCTGATATCTTCTCTTTATCACGTTAGAAGTCATGTCTGTAGATATTAAAGGAAGCAATGTCCCCATGCAAACTGTACTGTCACCTCAGCTCTATTTCTACATATTAAAAATGCAAGCAAACAAAAATAATGCAATTGGTTCTGTGTATACACAAGAAGAAATAAAGTTCTTGTATGATAACAATAATATCAGAATATTGGTTACAAAGTCATGAAACTAATTGCTAAACCAAAAATGCCTCACCCAAATTCAGAATTGCTCATTTTATCTGCCATATGGAAATCGTCAACAACCTAATTGGAACTATTGACAGCAAAGGAAACAGAAAAGCATCCCCCATCTGATGATGCTATTAGCAAACACATGGACGACGTTTCATACAACGGAGAAAGCACAGAAGCCAGAAGATTATCAGTTGATTAATGTAACTGAAGTATGAGTGACTGTGTCAGTTCATAGCACTAATTAGAAGCCGGGAAGAGAAATTCTTGGAGCAACATTACTTGTTCTACTGCAGCTCAGATATTCAAGGTAATAAATGAAAATTTCGAGGTGGGAAGGGATATGGAAAAACTGCAAATATTTGTGCAGTCATGATTGGGCTGCAATGTCAAGATGTAAAGACCCTGTAATAGCCTGCACTTCATATGAAACCCTGAGGTTCAAGTAGCACGTGGTGTTTATTCATAGAGAAGCTCTCGTATGTAAATGTTGGCCTATGGCTCTGATTTGCACATGGAACCATGAAACTAAAATGGTGATCCAACAAGAGTTCCTAAAGTCCATCTGCTTTCTGCTTTTCAGTAAAGCATGGGATCAGTGTACCACTCCGTTTTTCATACCCAAAAGTATTTACATACAAAGACAGAGATAAGTCAAGAATTTAAGAGCTGAACTGAGTATAAATGGCAAATGAATCTCACCTTGCAGATGTATTGAATCATATTTTTAGCTTAAAGTGATGTAACTACCATTTTTGTGTACCTGAAGTTAAATTGAAATTAGAAAATTTAAGCTTAAAAATGAAAAAATGTATGTGTGTGTGTGTGTGTGTGAGAGAGAGAGAGAGAGAGAGAGAGAAAGAGAGAGAAGGAATTAACAAGTATTATGGACTCAAAAAAAACCAACTTTGGGAAAGTAAAGTTAAAGTTGTTCACATGGTTTTATTAATGAATTATTAAGATTAATTCTTTGACATGTAAATGTACTAAAAGAAAAGAAAGCTTAAACTAACGGTAATCCCAGTGACCTGGGAGTCTGAAGTTGGAGGGAGGATTACAAGTTAACAGCCAACTTGTGAGACCCTGTTTCAAACTTTAAAAACATAATTTTAAAAAGGGTTTAGAATGTAGCTCACTGGTAAAGTGCCCCTGGGTTCAATCCCCAATATCAAAAAATAAATAAAAAATTTAAAAATCTTCAACTTTATTTTAAAATACTTAATTAAATGGAATTTAATTTTTTTATTGAACCATATAAAATTGCCATTTTTGCAGATAAAAAATTTCCTGGTATCAAGCTGAAGTTGTGGTTCCGTGGTTATAGTCCTGGCACATACAAGGACACAGGTTCGAGCCCCAGCACCACGTACATAGCAAAGTGTTGGAGCAAATGAAAGTCACATGGAAAATCAAGTCAAATTGATTCTCTCTCTCTCTCTCTCTCTCTCTCACTGGCTCTCTCTCTTTAAAAAAATTTTTTGTTTAAAAAGAATGGCCTGGTATTAGCAATTTCAAGTTGTTCAACCTATTATTCAAAATCTATCACTGTTACCACAAGAATTTGAAAGTAACCATTTCAAACATAAAATATGATATACAAAAGTAGTTGTGTACAAATTTGTCACAAGTTATCAAATTGTACAATTTAAATGACTATTTCTGTACATAAACTACACCCCAATAAAATAATTAAGGTCACAAGAAGCAAATTAGGTTTCTCATAAGAGATGGAAACTTTTTCTAAAAGTTTAATCCTTTTTCAATTTTTAGTGTCTTATCTAATATTTTATATTTTGTTTGTAATTTTATTATGTATATTGAATTTTTTCATCAAATCCTGCATGCATAGTTCTAAATTCCTTCCAATTCATTCCAATGTGCTATAGAAATTCTATGAATGCTAAAAAAAGAAAAGAAAAAGTTAGATGTAGCAGAAATTTCTAGCTGTCCATCAAAATACATTCTCGGGGCTGGAAAGGTGGCTCGGTGGTTATGGTGCTTGCCCGACATGCACAAGTACACGGGTTCAAACCCCAGCAACTCACTAAATGTCAAAACAGCGAAAGCCAGGTGAAAAACTCAATAAAAATTGGTTCTCTCTGTCTCTCTCTCTTTCTCTCTCACTGTCCTCTCTTTAGAAAAAAATTCTCTCTCAAGTTAACTGCTGAAACTTCTAAAAAAAGTACATTCTCCTCTTAGTTTACAGAGTCTAAATTGATTTCTTGCTCTTGATTATTCATGCTCTTCCTGTATTAGAAGTAGACATCCCTGGGGTTGGGGATTTAGCTCAGTGGCAGAGCACTTGCCTAGTACACGCAAGGCCCTTAGTTCGGTCCTCAGCCCTGGAAAAAAAAAAAGAAGTACACATCCCTGCCTTAGCTATGTGAGTTTAAGTATATTTCAACATAGTACACGGAGTGTTTTCCCTGCAATGTTGATGTTGGGCTTATTCACAGTGACTTGCCCTGGCCCATGAAATGTCGGTGAAAGTGACAGTGTTACATTTCTAGGCTAAGTCTCCTCAGACATCAAGCATCTCTGCTCACTCTTATACACTTGGATCCTCAAAACAAAATACCACAAAAAGAGTGGGCCTTAGAACAAACGTATGTAGAGCAGACCTGAACCCCAACCCAAAATCTGACAACATGCCCAGCCACCCTGAATATTTCCTTTTTCATTTTTTTAAGAAAGAGAGAGAAAAAGAGAAAATAAATTTTATTTAATTTTTCATGTGGCTTTCGTTGCTCCAACACTTTGTAGTTCAAACCTGTGTCCTCACACATGCCAGGCATGAACCATAACTGGTGAGCCCACTGCTCCAGCCCCTTCAACCTGAATCCTTAATTAGAGGCTTTCAACTCTGTCTAGCTTAGGTGGACTAAGCAGCAGTCAATTCGTAAAATGCAAATAAATGACTGTTTATTTAGTTTTTTTATTTGTTTGACAGTCTTACATATTGGAGGAAATTGTTGTTACATATTCATGCATACATGGACATTAATATAGTGAGATAGTAAGTAAAGGCCTATCCTAGTCCATGTTCTACACCCTTTCATCCATTCTGCCAAATTCATGTCTCCTTTATAATCCCCCCATACTATAATTTGAAATGTACATATACATGTATATTAATTTGTGACATTTCTGAGTTTCTCTGCCTGCCTGTGTATAGTTAGGCTTCTGATGGGAGTTGAGTACACCCAGTTGTATTGAATCCCCCTTATCCCTCCTTCTCCTCACTGCCTCCCTCCCTTCTCCTCCACCTTCATAGGTATGGTTCCCTCAGCTTATGTGAAATTTCAACTATGGTGAGTTTATTACTTAAACTCAGCTAACTATCATCCTGTCTTAGGTTTTACTCTAGCTTCCACATATGAGAGGAAACATTTGGCCCTTAAATCTCTGAGTTTGGGATATTTCACTCAGAATAATTTTTTCTATTTCCATCCATTTGGCTGCAAATGCCATGATATCATTCTCTCTAACAGCAGAGAAGAACTCCATTGTATGTATATACCACAATTTTTGAATCCAGTCATCCAATAAGGGGCATATGGGTTAGTTCTAAAGTTTAGCTATTGTAAATTGAGCTGCTATAAACATTGATGTAGTTGTGTCTCTATAGTAGGCTGATTCTAGCTCTTTTGGGGAAATACCCAGGAGTGGGATGGCTAGGTCGTAAAGTGGTTCCATCCCTGTTTTTTTGAGGAGTCACCACTCTGCTTTCCAGAGTGACTGTACAAATTTGCACTCCCATCAGCAGTGTGTTAGTGTTCCTTTCTCCCCATAATCCCTCCAGAATCTATTATGCTCAAAGCTCTGGAGAAGCTAGGGATCAAAGGAAGATACTTTAATTTTGTAAGAGCCATTTATGATAAACCCATAGCCAACATTATACTTAATGGTGAAAGACTGAAACCATTCCCACTAAATTCGAGAACAAGACAAGATTGTCCACTCTCACCACTCTTATTCAATATAGTCCTCAAAATCCTAGCCAGAACTATCAGACAAGAAAACAAAATCAAAGGAATTTGAATAGGAAAAAAGGAAGTCGAGCTATTTCTATTTGCTGATGACATGATCCTATACCTAGCAGACCCAAAAAGCTCTATCAGAAGACTATTAGAGCTTATAAATGAATTTAGCAAGTGGCTGGTTACAAGATCAACACTCATAAATCAACAGCTTTCTATACTCCAGGGGCAATTCTGCTGAAGAAGAAATCAGGAAATCCATCCCATTCACAATAACCTCAAAAAGAATAAAATACTTGGGCATTAATCTAACAAAGACTACAAAGGAACCTTTAAAAATGAAAACTATCAAACATTAAAAAAAGAAATTAGAGAAGACCTGAGAAGATGGAAAAACATTCCTTGTTCTTGGTTAGGCAGAATCAATATAATTAAAATGGCCATTCTGCCAAAAGCCCTGTACAGATTTAAGGCAATCCCCACCAAGATACCAATGATATTCTTCATGGATATAGAAAAAGCAATTCTCAAACTCATTTTTAATAACAAGAAATCCAGAATAGCCAAAACATTAGTAAGCAAGAAAGATGAAATAAATGTTTGTTTAAAAATAACCAGGTTTAGTAGTAGCTTGTAACACAGCATTATTGCAATGACAATTGACTCGCACAAGTACTAACGGAGCCATTACTGGATACATGGCAGGGACATGCCCCTCACAGTTAAATAAACATATGGCTATCTTCTTACCAAAGAAGTATAAGCAGAAGTGCTATATACCACATTCAGATTTGAGTAAGACCATGAATGTTCCTCCTATTCTATCTTCCCATTGACTAGGATCAAGTTACAGAAAGACTCAGCTTTGATAATCCACATGGTGACAGCACTCTCAAGGATGAGGGAACAATGGCTTGAAAGGATTCTGGGTCGCAGGATGACTGCTGACCTAACATGCTCACCTTAAAATCATTAGATGAAGAAGTAACTATATCCTTGAAGCTACTGTATTTTGAGTTTCTTTGTTACACCACTTATTTTTGCCCCTACTAGTGGAGTTGGGAATCACTGCCTTCTCTGCGAGGTTCTATGGTGTTATTTCTAGAAAATGTTATCCCAAGTCTGCTTCTCTAGTAATGATTCTTCCCTGCCCCATGGTTTTGTGAAATGTTTATTATCTTTTTAATGTCACTTCTTAGCCAACTAATCACAACAATCATGCCCCAAAGCTTACTAGTGACATATCAAGCAAACTGGGGACATAAGGGGAGACAAACTCACTATGAACCTTCCCAGTCGAGCTTGACAACACCCATCACCACCAAGCTCTAGGTGATGTTCCTTACCTAAGGCCTTCCAGACCCCCCTTCCTTTCTTCACTCTCACACTGACGCAAATCTTACCCCTTCAGCTCTTCGTGCAGCAAACACTTGCAGAGTTGCTATTGTGCACCAATAATAAAACTATTATTGACAGCAATTGATGCCAGTCATCTCTATCTGACCATTATACATTGTACATATGTATTGAAATGTCACACTGTAGCACATTACTCAGTTATCCTGCAGTAATAAGTGACCCTAAAATGTCAATGAGTAAACAATTTATTTCTTGTTTATTCTACATGTCCATCACATGTCAGCTCCACTCCAGGACTCAAGCTTTCAGAACAACCCAGAATATGTGCTGGTCATCATGAAAAAGGACAAAATGAAAGAATATGACAGACCCAACTCTAGGTTTTAAAACTTCTGACTCAAAATGATGACATAATTTAGTTGACCAAACCAAGTTCCAGGGCCAAATCTGACATTATGTCCCATCATCCTATGTATAGGACACCTATAAAAAACTATAAAATTTCTTTGTATATGTATTCTATGAAATATTATAGGTTTTTATAGTTCCATATATAGGGTGATGGGACAAAATAATCAATAGGGTAAGGAAATATAATCCCTAGAAAAGGGCAGTATATATTTGCAGACAAAAATGCAATCTACCACAAAGAGCCCAGCCTGATTCTCCTCTCTGCCATTGCTGCAACGCTTGCATACTCCCCTGTGTGCACCTCCTATGCTGCATTACAAATAACCGTATCTGGGTCCACTCTTTCTCCAGTATTGTGAGCTCAAGGAGGCAGGGACCATGTCTTATGCTTCATCCTAGACATTATCTGGCGTGGAGCAGCTACCATTTATTTGGAGTATAGAGGAGTAAATGATTAGATGGAATCAAGTTGCTCCTGTCGAGAAAGGGTAAGAGACATGGAAGTAAACATTCATAGAAAAAGTATGGCTAGCCTTTTAGGAAGTACTAACAGAATGACAACTCCAGCAGGTGACTTCACCCAGAAGGTAGAGGACTATCCATAAATTGGGATGAAAGTGGACATATAAGTGGCATATATGGTCATTAGGTAGTTGGGGCAGAGGGAACTCGGCATAGCATTAACAAGGCAAAGGAGCTGGCTGCCTGAGGTGGCCCTAGGTAGCCAGAAGGCCTCACTCGGGCATAGAATCTGCAAGCTGCAATAAATACACAGAGACAATCAGAAAGATTAACAAAAATGGAATTCCTGAGAAGACCACCATAGGGCATTCAAAAATTATTCTCCAGGTTACTTCAACCAGAAATAAATACAAGAATATAAGACTCCACTGGGACTTGCTTCTGTTCTACACCTCAGCTGCCTTTTCCACCACACAGGATCTCCAAATGACCATTAGCCAGTTCCAAATACTGAAGCCATTCTCTCAGGGCAAGAATTTACTGTCACTGAGTCACAGGTTTTATTTATTTATTTTTTGACATAATTAAACTTAATAGAATTACTGAATGTCAGAACTGGCAGAAACTTAGAAACCAACTGCTCATGCCCCCTCGTTTTGGAGCTCTATAATATATTCTTTGGTCCCTGGATAGACACCATATCTCTTTGTACATCCATTGTCCAACATAGGGTTTCACCTATAAGTGTCACTTAATAAATGCTTATTGAATAACAGAAGAAAGAGGTGAAATGTAAGTAGCTACTAAATGAAAAGAAATTGAATGAGAGGGTGACTGCAAACTGGAAACAGCCCCAGAGAAATGCATGATAGCATGCCTGAGATTACATGGTGACTAGGAAGTAGAGTTACAATTAAAAGCCAAATGCTCTGGCGTCCAGGGTGTGGTCTTTTCAAGGTGTAACAATACTGTTTAATCGCTTTTTCAGCTCAGGGGCTTCCTAAGTTGTTTTCTTTGAGCCTCCCTATCCAGCCTCTCCTGAGAGGATGAATGATGCTCCCTGGAGGGAGTGAGCTTTGACTGGGTTCCCAGCCAGCTCCAGAGTGCACAAAGGCAGCCCACAGTGCCCCTCCTGGTGGTCCTCACTGGCCAACCTCCTTCTTCTGTTTCCATTAACCTTCATGCTCTTGGCAGCCCCAGCCCTAACTCTGGCCTGTTTAGAAACAGGAATCCCTCCTCACCCTCTCAAATATTTGAACTATGTCCAGAGTCTGCTCCAGCTCACACAGGACATGGGCTTCTGAAACTAAAACTAGGAGAAAGCTTCTTTATTTTCTAAAGAGGAAAAAAAATTAACAATGTAGCTTGGAGGACAGGGTGCAAGAGAAGTAGTCAATATAGTCAATACCTCAAAACATCATCCTCCCAGAAGGCACTTGAGGATTTTTCAGAGCACTGTCATTCTGCACTATTTTACAAAACTAAAAATGTATCTTTATATGGTAACTATTCAGACGGATAAGATGTTTGGTTACATAAATTTGGAGGTCTTTACTTAGTCTTTGTCTTCAGATGGTGTTCCTGCCTTTCAGGGCTAACCCTATGCCGGCATCTTTGCCATGGACTTTTCCTTGGTCTTACCAGTGTAAAGTTGTTTGTCAAAATCTTTAAAGTCTGTTGCCGATGGGAAAGAAATGTTCAGTATCAATCTTATCCTCCCTTCCAGGTGTGACAGAGGCTGGGTTCTGTCTCAGTCCTCAGGCACCTGGTAAGTACAGTGACCACAGCCGCAGTGGAGAACAAGAGCACTCAGTGGGAAAGGACAGTCTATTTAATAAACGGTGCTGGAAAACTGTTTTCCCACACAGAAGAATAAAATTAGAACCTTAGCATACATTGTGAGCAAATATCAACTCCAAATGGATAAAGACTTAAATCTAAGAATCTATATTCTTCTAAACTACTTCAAGAAAATATAGGGGGAAAGCTCCATGAGAATGGTCTGGGCAAGGAATTCTTTGAGTATGAGCCGGAAAGCTCAAGCCACAAAAGTGAAAATACACTAATTGCATCAAACTAAAAGGCTCCACACAGCAAAAGAAACAAAATGAAGAGTCAACCAACAAGCAAAACACAGTATTTATAAAACCATGCATCTGAGAAGTCATATATGTAATCTCAAACAACTCAATACAAGAAAACAAATAATGCAATTTGAAAATGAGCAAAGGGCCTGAATAGACACTTCCCGAAAGAAGACATACACATGGCCAATGGGTTCATGAAAAAAATGCCCAGTATAAATTAAAGGGTGTGCAGTGGCATACCCATTAGAATGGCCTTTAACATAAAAATGAAAAGTCCATGTTGAGGAAGAGGAAGAGGAGGAGAAAAGGGAATCCTTAAACACTGTGTGTTACTACAGCCAATGTGGAAAATGGAATAGAGTTTCCCACAAAAAAAAATAAACTAAAAATAGAATTACTATATGATCCAGCAATCTTACTTCTGGGAATATTCCAAAAGGAATTGAAACTAATATGTTGAAAGAATATTTGCACTCCCACCTTCATGGCAGTATTGTTCACAATTGCCAAGATATGCAGCCAACATTAAGAGCCCATCAATGGATGCATGTATAAAGAAAATCTGACACATGTACATGATGGAATACCACTCAGCCTCTAAAAAAAATTGTCATCAGCATATTATAGTGATGTGGCTTCATCAATGTTTATAGCAGCTCAATTTACTATAGCTAGACTATGGAACCAACCCAGATGCCCCTCATTCGACGAGTGGATACTAAAACTTTGGTACGTGTATACAATGGAATAATACTCAGCCATTAGAGAAGACGATATTATGGCTTTTGAAATCAAATGGATGGAAATGGAAAGAACTATGCTAAGTGAAGTATCCCAATCTCAGAGACTCAAGGGCCGAATGGTTTCTCTCACCTGTGGAAGCTAGAATACTTCGAGAAGCAGTATGTTAGATGGCTAAACCAATAATAACCTCAAATTGTATGATTCTTAACGCAACAGGGGGATGATTGCCTAGGATACCTGGTGGTGTAGGGTGGGGGACCCGGTGGGGGGAGGGTTTGGGAAGAATATCTATAAGACTGGAGGTGGGAATATGGAAGAATCATCTCAGAAGGAGATCTCTGACCTCCACGAGATATCCATTTAACTCAGGGGGTCTTCTGAGGGAAACAGTAACATGGGGAACCCAAGCTGGGCATCCATGACATGGCATTAGCCTTGGATAAGTATATATACATTTGTTCTTGAATGTTTGATAATTTTTCCCCCTCAATTGTAACTCCATATTCATCTAGTAAATAAAAAAAAGAAAAAAATAGGGAAGTACCTAATTTTCAGGAATAGCATTATATTTAAGTATGATAAGCAGAGGAAAAACATGAAATAGTTTTATTATTCTTTGACAACAAGAAAGATGATATTTATATAATTATTTTATTCTGAAGATATTCATATTAAACTTGTAAAATTATTTCACAAAATAATGGTACTTGTAAATCTGTTACCAAAATTTTCACAAATGCAAAATAAATACTTTGCTTTCAATACAAGTATTTTTTTTTTATTTTTAGAAAAAGTACATGAATTTTATGGGCCAGAGTGCTTCATGAATGGCAGTGTGCCATTCCATGAGTCATCCTTCCATATTATTGAGGGGTTGGTTCCAGAACCTCCAAGAATTCCAAAATCTAAATGCTCAAGCTCCTTTTATAACCATGACATAGTATTGGCATATAATCCATGCATGTCCATCCATGTACTTTAAATCATCTCCAGATTACTTATTATACTTAATGTAATATAAATTCTGTACAAATAATTGTACTGTGTTTTCAGGGAATCATAACAAGGAAGAGTCTACAAGTTCAATACAAACGCATAATATATATATATATGCACGAACATATAAAATATATGTGGTGTATGTATATATATTCATATGTGTGTATACTAATATATATTAAACATATCTGCCAATGTGGAATGAGAGGACATGGGGAATGCCTGATCTTTAGCTTGGAAATAGAATAAAAGGCAGGGTAGCAGGCCAAGTTCTGGAACCTTATGTTGACGCAAACTGTTCCTAAAATATAGAAATCATAATGAATATGATGAAAATATGATATTTCTTTATAATGTACTGTTTTCTCTCAATTGGGAGTAAAGAATGAATTCTTAAATAAAATCTTGGTGGTTTCAGAAAAAATTGTCATTTGGGATAGTAAATAATGAATCTCGAGGGCATTCTGCCAAGTGAAATGGTGCATGCACGGAAAGACAAATACCACATGATCTCATCTATATGTGGAATCTAAAAGCAATTAACTCATAGAAGCACAAAGAATGATGGTTGCCCAGAGGCTGAGAGGGGGACAGAAAAGAGAGTTAATGGTCAAAGGATATAACATTTCAGTCAGACAGGGGAATAAGTTTTGGGATCTATTGCACAACAGGATGACTATAGTCAATAATAAATTTTATACTCCAAAATACCTAAAAATTAAATTTCAAATGTAACACCATAAAAAAAGTTAATTGATGAGTAAGTTCACTTGATTTAATCATTCCATATTGCATATAAATATCAAAACATCAATTATATTCCATAAATGTAATATAACAATTTATCAATTAAAAATAATATTGATAAAAATTTTTTTTTTTTAAAGAGAGAGGGACAGTGAGAGAGACAGAGAAAGAGAGAAACAACTTTATTTAGTTTTCCACATGGCCTTCATTGCTCCAACACTTAGTTGTGTATGTGGTGCTGGGGTTTGAACCCGGGTCCTCGTGCTTGCCAAGCAAGCACCGAAACCGCTGAGCCACCGCTCCAGCCCTATTGATAAAATTTTTAAGTGGCTGCCATAAGGAAAGATTTGTTAACTAACTTTCTAAGAACACTGGCAATTCACCCAATTTTTAAAAAAAAGAATAATAACGATAATCTCCACTGCTGTCCAAAGCCAATTATCTCCACTTACCACCTTAATGTTCCTCTCCAATTTCATTCCACTTAAATAGGAAGAGAAAGGGAGAAAGAAGTTTTCTAAATCCCTAAGTCATGCCCAGCTCTGGGCTGTGCTAGGCAAGTCACCAACATTAGGGCCAACAGATTCAGTCTCACGTTGTTTACACGTTTGCCTGAATATTAAGTCTCTAGTTGCAACCAGGCTATCTCAGACCTAATAATTTAACAAGGAAAGTCCAACTGAGAGAAATATATGCATGCCTTCTTAAATAAAACAAAGCCCAAAACTGAGTCCATTCCCCTGACATTTCAGCAAAAGAGCATCTCTGGTCTGCCTCAATTACCCAAAGTTTCATGTGATGTGGTCCACATTGAATGGCCAGATATTGCTTTGTAGAAGGAGAAATATGCCTCTTATCTATGCTTAAGAGCCATCACTTCAGTCACCAGATGGCTCTGATTGCTGGCACAAAATACATGTGTTTCTTGAGGAACCTCTGCTTAGTTTGTTGAAGCAGGAAGTATGGGACCTGTACAAGGTGTAGATCAGATGCAAAGTAGATCGTTTGCCTTTTAACCTCAAATGGTGCTAAGGTGGAGCAAACTAGCCAACTTGGGGTCACTGAGTAAGCCAAAGTTCAAAGATAATCTCCTCCAAAAGCAGAAGCAGCGGATGTTGGAAATGCGTTCTATTTAATACTGTTTGGCTGCCCAGCTAGAGCTGGCTGGCAGTCAGGTTGTTAACACCAGTGATATGTAATTTAATTTTTTCCCATGTAAACACTGAGTGGACTCGTTAACCCAAAGAGCCTATTTCCTGTGAAGAAGAAGAAGAATGTTCCAGTTGCCTTTCTTACTCCATTATTCTGCTGAAGTTTTACAGAGGTCACTGATGCTATTTTTTATTGGGAAATAAGGGAGCAGAGTCCATGAGCTGATCTCATAGGCAGTCTGCTTCTGTCCCTTGAGGAATTTCCTGGGCCCCACCATTCCAGGTCATCTCAGGCAGATATAAAAGTGCCTAAGGTCAGAGGTCTCTCTTGATGTGAGTGTTGCTTTGGTTTACTAGAAACACATGCTATTGTTTAAAGATACAATTGTGAGAAATAACAGGAGGTAGAGGAAGTTGTTTACCTAGACCTGAAATATAGGGCAACTGATTTCAGGTGTAGGACATTCACTCTCAGAGCAAAATTTTTTTTTATTCCCAGAGCCTCACAATTAGCCAAGCATCTTGGACCCTCAAAAGGCCTCAGGCATCCAGGGCTTCCTGACAAGAGATACATTCGTCCTATGCAGGGATATTGCCCACAGCCCCACGGCAAAATCCAACTGTCCCCATTCCATTCTTTTAACATCTCAAGGGTGAATGGCAATTCAGTCTAATACGTTAATTAGTAATAAGAAAGTTAGATAATGATTTCGATTTTTTTAAAAGTAACATATATTTAACTAATATTTAAGCCTTAGCCTAAATTTGCCAATTATTGGAATTTTAGGCACTCCATCAGGCTAATGGAGAAATTTTTGGAAAGCAGTTAGGGAATGGTCTCTTTTAGCATCAAATAAGCCATCAATTATTCCACTGTTCCTTAAAACCATCTCTGCAAGTTCTCATCTATGAGAAAAAGAAGGCTATTAAGTGAGCTGCTTAAACATTATTTACAGTAAATAGTCTACCTACCCAAAAGTACAGAAATAACCATGTATTAATCCTGTGGAATCCTATTCAGCTATTGACATTATAATTATGATGAATATAATATGCCAGAGTACATTTTAACTTATGTTAAAGAAAAAAAAATAAAAATAATAATATTTTGTTAGCTTTTCATTGCTGTTAGCAAAATATCTGATAAAAACAACTTAGAGGATAAAATTTTTAGTTTGGATCATGGTTTCAGAGGTTCTGTCCATGGTCAGCCTACTCCATTGCTTTGGAGCTAAAGAGAAGCAGGACACCATGGAGCAATAGCATGGTGGAGGGAAGCTGTTCCACACAGCGTCTAGGAAGCAAAGAGAGAGGGAACAGGGCCGCAGGAAAGATGAACCCTTCCAGAGTACACCCCCAGGGACCATATCCTTCAGCCACATCCCATCTTCCCTCAGTTACCACCCAATTGGGCCATTCAAAGTAGGATGGGCTAATTATGTTACAGCTCTTATTAAGTTAATCATCTTAGCTCTGAATATTCCTGCATTAACACAGGAGCTTGCGGGGTGCACCTCACATTCAAACCATAACAATATCTACATTAAAATTAAACTATTTTAAAACACACACAAATGTGGATAATATTTGGACACAGTACTGCAAAATGTGATAGGTGTTATGAGTAAGGGGTAAAATCACCCCTCAATTTCCTGAACTTTTTTATTTTTTAAAAGATAATAGGCTAACAAAAGGAAGATGTGATTATGAAGGATATTAAACCCTAGCCTGAATGTTCCAGAGACTCCCTGAGGGTAGAATAAGATAACTCTGTTTAGGTACTGCACTATGCTGAATAAAATACGTAAATATTTAATGCCATTTTTCTAAGACTCATACCATCTTCTTAATGAAGCACATCTATTTTAGATGGATGGGAAGCTTCAGCAGCATTGGAAGAGATCTCTGTT
>PVKS010043291.1:0-14971 GCA_004027875.1 Aplodontia rufa | reverse complement strand
CGTTACTGGTGTCTTGAAGTTGGCATAGATTGGGGGAAAATGATTTTATCTGCAAAATTTTTTAAAATAAGATTTTAGTTTTCATTAGTTTTATATATTGAAGGATTTGTTACTCTTACATACATGAATACATCCTATTTTTATCTGAAATTTTATCAAAAGAAATTGGCATCTTACATTTATGACTTAGCAGAGATGTTTAAAAATCATGCTTCACTATATTTTGCCACCAGAAACACAACAATAGGAACGTAGCCTATGTAATGATGTGGATCAAATTTAAGTTTGCTCACTTTGCATATCTGACATGTATAATCCTAGATTTTAGGAACTATCGGTATGCTGGAAGAATACTATTCTCACTTCTGAAGAGCAGATACTTTTGAATTGCTCATTTTTAACTTACCATATCAATTCCTGTGGCTCAATCTATGGAAAGACCAAATCTTTGAGCACAATGCACACACACACACGCCCACACGCCCGCATAGGTAGGTATACATAAGGCTGAGTGTTCTTTTGCCCTCAGGAGTTTGAAGTTTGATTTACCAAGCTAGTGGATGGGTTAGCAATTGAAATCAAACTGCTCTCTGCTTCTCAAAACACTAGGCATGAGGGTCATTTCTTCTGATTGGTTATCCCTGGAGAGAAGTACAGAGCAGAGGGAGAAGATATTGTGTCCCGAACGCACCTGAGCTGGCTGCTGGATCAATGGTCAGTATCAGCGGGGCTCTATTTAATGAAGCGTGCACCAGTGTCACCGCCTTGCTGACAACAGTGGGTAGCGCTGGTGCCAGTGCAGAGGAAGCGGTATCTAAGACGAAATAATTGCTTCATTTTTGTGGTACAAAGATATAAATCTGATTTTTGTGTACATGAGAGCGAGCTTTAAATCCTTAACTGGAAGAGAGCCTTGCACAGAACACAGTGAAACATGATAGAGATCGCGCGAGGCAGTCAGCTTCACAGAACTCCAGGAGCATTGCTAAGAGGGCTTTATAGTCGAGGAATCGCAGGCTCTGTGGGCAAACACTCCCCAAAAGCATGCTGTCTTAGTTACAGACAGAAAATAGTTGTTTTCATTTGTGCTCTTCCATGATAAAGTGTTTTGACAAATCGCTAGAAGCAGGGGGGGAACCCCACTGATGTGATTTACACCTAATTTATTTCATCATTGCCTCATTATGAAGGGGGAGACTCAGCAGGGCACCCCTCCCAAATGCTGTATCAGAGATACACACTTGAGAGTTATAAAAGAAACGGAAGGGACAGAACTAACTGAATATCCATGTCATGTTTAAATTTTCTTGAATCTCCCTGAACTGCCTTGGTGCTGGCAAATAAAATTATGAGGCAGTTAAACCCTTTGCAAGACATTTTCTAAATGTCACTAAGATTAAAATTAAGGTGGTATTTTTCTGAAACATTAAGACAACGCAACCCCCAAATGAGGGTCCTCATGCTATCTACAGGCTTTATGCAGATTTTCATATAGTCCATATTGACTACCTGAATTCGATTCTAAAAATTGCATTATGCTTGTTTATAAGCACTAGAATAAATCAGGCTAGACACCTGGGAAATCAGATTTAACTAGCTTCAAAGCAACGCCTTTCTATTAGAATAGTACAAAAATGCATGTCTCTACAATGTTAATGGGAATGTGAAATCAATTGATGATCATCCTTTTGAATAAACCATTCTTATCTACAGATCCATATTTTTCAAAATCTCCTTTTTTCTTCCAAATATTTTTCCGTCCACTGATTTGACATACAAGAGTTCATTTTGATGATTTAATGGACTGCAGACTTTCTCACTGTTCCTGGCTGGGTATTCCAGATCAGTCCATATTTTGAGCTTCCTTTGCCTGATATTATTTAAAACATGTATAATGGTCATAACTCCCTATGAGCAATGATGAGAATTTAAATAAAAATGAACATCGGAAATGTGCCTGGATCATACCTGGCAGACTGAAGGCCCCCAGTGAATACAAATCAAAATTTGCATTTAGAGTTACATTTTTCTATCTCTTTGAGCACATTAACAGATCTACACAGAAGGCTAAGTATGCCGTAGAGCTTTCTTAGTCCCTTGTATTGCTGGCTTACAATTTAAGCCACCATTTCTTCACCATAGGGTCATCATAAGTCAAGACTTTTGTCTACCACACCCACTGGGCTGACTTTCCTTACATTTGTTTTTGGTGAGTGTGTCAGCAAACTACCAACCAGGGGGAGACAAAAAAGAATAAAATATCTATATTTTAGTACTTGAAGGCAATTCCTCTTGCAGTGAACAAATGACAGGGCAGTGTGAGACTTGTAAAAGAAAATCATCTGACTTTCTCAGTGACCTTGGGAAAACCCATTACTTTACAGGGCGTTGGTGTTCTCAACTGCTGGATGGTGTGGGAGGCCATCATTCTTACAGAAATACTGAGAAAATACATATAAATGAAATGTGTGGAAACATTTACTTCATGAGTATTTGTTGGGTACTTTCTATATTCTGGGTGTTCTGCAAACACTGAGGATAGTCAAAATAATGACAGATGTCATCTCTGCTCTCAGGGAGCCTTTAACCTTATGTGGAAAGTAGCTATGAACTAATGAGGAATATTTAGTAGCTAGAGTGATATAAGGATACACACTGTGTGTCAAAAGCAAATATTTCAGTGCATAGAAATACCAGAAAAGGCCCGGTATAAGGAGCATGTTGCCACCCTTATTTTAAATACTTGATTAATGCAAGGTATATAGAAAAGCAAAGTATTTTTTTTTTCTGGATCTAAGAATCATAAAAACCTCAAAGTTGGGGCTGGCGTGGCAGCTCAGCTGTTACAGTGCTTGCCTCTGGTAAACCCCAGCACCACGTACAAACTAAGTGTTGGAGCAGTGAAGTCTACATGAAAAACTAAATAGAAATGATTCTCTCTCACCGTCCCGCTCTTAAAAAAATAAATAAATAAACCCTTAAGGTACCTATTTACTCATTCCATTCCATTTTCATTCAAAAATGTGCTATGAAAATATATCTTCAAATAAGTACACATAGATCACATGTATGAAAAGATGGTATTTCTTTCTAATAATGGAGATATTCAAGCATACATGCCAGGCTACTGAAGATATATGTAAGTAATAGGAAAAACGTTGACAGATAACACACATTCCTTAGGCATTGCTATTTAGGCAGAATTACTCATCCTCTGTTTTCATCAGCTTTTTCTCTGTGACCAAAGACCTGTCCAGAACAATAGAGAAGGAAAAGTTTGAGGGCTCAGTTGCGTTCTTAGTCCATAGATGACCAGCCCCATTATTTGGGGCTTACGATGAGACAGAACATCATGGCAGAAGGGTTCATAGAGGAAGGCAGGTCAGGACATGACTACCAAGAAGCAGAGAGGGAGCTCTGCTCAATAAGAGCAAAATATAAACCCCAAAGGTATGCCCCCAATGACCCACCTCCTCCAGCCACACTTACCTGCTTACAGTTACCACTCAGTTGATCTCTATCAGGGCACTGATTCACTGATTGGGTTATGAGAGCCTTAACCCAATCATCGCACCTCTAAACCTCCTTGCATTGTCTCACACATGAGCTTTGGGGCACAGCTTGCATCCAAACCATAACATCAGCTTTCAGAATTTCATTCGTCCAGTTACTTAACAAAGTCTTTAAGTGCACCTATGCCAGGCACTTGGGTATCTCCATCTCAGTTTCAGGCAAAATTGCAGAAATACTTTTATTTGACATAATTCCTGGCTTCTTGTACTTCCTTTGGATGGGTCACATACCTTCCTAAGCCCCCGCACTGCCGTCTTTCATTGAAAAATTCCATTTGGCCAAATGTCTCTTCAAATCAAAGCAACTCATGCCTGAGTAGCTGATTCTTCAGAGTCTCTCCGAAGAATAGAGATAGAAAGGGGGAAAGTACTGAGTCTTCTGTGTGGGATACTCATATGCCCTGTCACATATCCTTTTTAACTGCATTTTACTCTAGCTGCTGCTGAGACAAACCGGTGTCGCCCAGGTGGAATCTACAACACCTGACCTCTGCTGATGTGCTTGGATCCCACTGTCTTCCCAGGGCTTTTCTGAAGCTGGTGCAAGGGATGACTTTGGAAATCAGCCTGGTCCTTGTGTATGCCTGGCTTGTGAGAGATAGAATTTCTTACATAGGAGTAATGCAGGATTGGATAGTATATAAATGCTTCCCTTGTCCTTTCTTAGAGTGGACACTTCCAAACATTCTTTCTCTGGCCTAGAAAATCCCAGTGGGATTGAAGGGCAAGCTAAGAGGTGATGAACTGAAGAACTGCTCTGGTATTGCTTTCGTCAGCGGTTGCACTTCACCAAAGCCTTCACACTCATTTCCTGTGCTCACCTCCCCAAAGAAATCGCCTGCATGCAACCCCTTTTCTTAAAGTTCCTTTGGACTGGGTTTGAGGATACCCAGGGTAACATTTGTGTGTACCTGATAACAATGAAGAGATCCGGTTGAGATAATTCAGATAAATATGTAGTAACCAAGTCGGTGAGATCAGGGATGCTGATGGGAGGGAGTTGGTATGTAATCTTTGATAGAGTTGGTCTGTGGAGACCACTTATAGAAGGGAATCCTTGATCTGAAGAAAAAACAATAGGAAAGATTTGGCTATAGGAAAATCTGGGAGGAAGAAGATTCCTTTCAGTCAAAATAAAAATGCAAGGTCCCTGATGTTTCTCAGACAGATGTATCCTGGAAAGAGGACATCAGTGAAGCTGGAGCACAGTGGGAGAAATGATTAGGGAACAGAGTGTTTTCAGGCCCTTTCCAGGCCATGGTAGTTTGTATTTTATTCAAGTGCAAGGAGATAGTGAAGGATTTTAAGCAGAGAAGGTAAAAATGACATGATGTATGTTATGAATAGTTCATAGTGACTGTTGCATGGAAAACAGAGCAGAAAGGTAAGAGTGGAAGCAAATATAGCACTTGAGAGATTCAGGGGACAGATGACAGTCGCTTAGACTTGGACAGCGACAGAGGGGAGAAAGAAAACCCATTAGGGAAGAGGATCTATATGGCTTGGTTTCCAGGCAACATTTAGATTTAAAATCAGACATGGTACCCAGCTGATACAGATGGTATGTATATTTTAGCAAGGAGTGTAAGTGCCTAGTGACCTTTCCGCTCTGGGGTTCCCAGATCTACGTAGTAGGAAGTGTTAGTTTAGCATCTCACTTTTGAAAGATGGTGGGTTCTTAATTTAAGATTGATTTCTCAAAAATGGTTTCATCCTCTTAGGCCAGAATAACTTCAGAAAGATTGTCTACATTGTGTCAATCTTATTATAGTGCTGATGAGGTAAGGGTCGTGTCCCACATATAGTACCAAAATAGAAATCCATGCCTAGATCAGGAAGGAAGTTTTGTAGAAAAAACAGCAACAGGGGTTTTACCATCTAAGTAATATGAGGTTAATAAAAGCATACAAGTGAAATTCTACCTTTACAGAAAAGGAACAATTAATTTAAAAAAAAAGCACAACAGGCTAAAAATAACTTCCCTGGGTGTTTGCTACATGTTAACAGATTACTAACGGAATACACACACATTAAGGAAAAATATTTGGTGGCAACAATAGCTATACATTTTAAAATTACTGAAAAAAAGGCCATTTGTTGAATCCACTCTGGGAACTTCTATCATTTTAGTTCATATTTACACTTGCCTGGTTTCAAATGTTTAAGTTAGATCCATATATCTAGATGGTTGGCTAAAAATCTCATTCTTGTTGCATTTGGCTTTTTAGATTTTGTTTTAAAACATCTTCACTTTTTCCCTTTTCTGTCTCTTAAACAACTATTATTGCTTCATTTTCCTTCCTTTGAAACAGATAGGGTTGAAGTAGTCTCCAGGACCAGAACCCCAAGGGAAACTGGAGATGAAGACACCACCAGACCCACATGGCCCCCAGGGCTGGGATAGAGGAGACAGGGAAGGCAGTTAACCTGGGACTGAGGAGGCAACCTGAGTTGGATGAATAGACTGGTTATAGAAAATGGTTATAGTATTGATAGTCGAGAACTGCTGTCAGATAAAAGATAAAATTTGAAAAGATAGAAACAAAAATCTATGATTTTTGTATTAGAACTGGAAGCATTAGCATAACCTCATAATTTAAAAAAAATACACAGATGTGTATGTACATGAACACAGATATATTTTTCTAGTTCTGTCTACCATAATGGTCCAGAAGCAAGGCCATTCTAATAGAAATGACACCATTTTAACATTGATTTTTAATATGCTTTTAAATTGTACATATAATGGAGTTCAGTGTGATATATATGGACATGCAAACAGGATGCAGTAGTCAAATCCTATCACCCCTTTTCTACACTCCCCACCAAAAGGTTCTTACCAAACTCTAACCATCACTGTTCTATTTTCAGGTCAACTTTTTGCTTATACGTATGAAAGTGAACTTGGGGGTACTTCTCTTTCTATGCATGCACTGCTTAAAAGATGAGTTCTAGTTCCATCCATTCTGCCATAAAAGACAGGATTTCGTTATTTTTAAATACTGAATACTTTATTGTATATATGCACCACATTTTCTTCAGCTATACCTCTGTTGATGAGCAGCTAGGCAAATTCCATATCTTGGCTATCATTCATTGTGCCTCAATAAACAAATGCAGGTATCTCTTCTGTTCGCTAATTTCATTTTCTATTGAACTCAACTTGCTGGTACTTTGTTGAGCATTTTTTGCATCTATGTTTATCAGGGATATTAGTGTATAGTTTTTTCCCCTTTTTATTGGTTCCTTTTAGTTATGCATATTATTAGGATTCATTTTGACATAATTATAAAGGCTTGGAATATAATTTGCTCTAATTCAGTCCATGGTACATCCCTTTCCATTCTCCCTCATCCTGTTCCCTTCCCTCTTCTGATGCTTCTGCTATTTGCTTGTAGTTTCTATTTTAGTGTAGTTAGTGTCTTCTGGATACATGTGTTGCGGGGTGTGTTTTCCATCGGGTTTTGCTTACCCTGGTAGGGTAAGATTGGGAGATTTTCTTCCCTTTCCATTCTATGGAATAATTTGAGGACAATTGCAGTATTCTATAGTTAGGGAAATTCAGGAGAAAACCCATCAAGTCCTGGCCTTTCTTTCCTTGGGAGATTTTTTTCTTACTGGTTCAAACTCTTTGTTAGTGGTTTTTATTCAGGCATTTGGGGGGTGGGTCCTGTTGGTTCAATTTGGTAGGTAATGTGTCCAGAAATTGGCCATTTCATCTGGGTTTTCCAATTTCTTGCCATATAGTTTTCATAACAATCCCAAATGATTCTTTGTATCTCCGTGGTATTACTTGGAATATTTTTCTTTGTTAATTATCTGATTTTTATTTTTTTAATTTATTAACAATTGTACATAACACGGAGTTCAGTGTGATCTTTAGGTGCATGAATAAACTGTATGTATTTGATCATACACAACCACCTTGTCCTGCCTTGTCAACCTCCCAAATCCCCTCTAATCACTACTCTACTGACAGATGAAGATTTTTTTTTTCCTGCAGAGCAAGAGAGACTGTGTGGTGCTTGTCTGTCTGGTTCATTTCCTTTAATATCCTTCAATTGCATCCATTTGACTGCTGGTGACAATGTTTCATTTTCATTTGACTCTACTGTGTGCATCTCACATTTTCTTTATCCATTAATCTGTTGATGGGTACTTAGTCCAGACTGAGTCTATATCTTCATCTTTGTGAATAGTGCTGCAATAAACATTGTAAGCAGTTATATCTTTGGCATGGTAATTTCATTTCCTTTGGAAATGCACTCAGGAATGGAATAGCTAGATCTTATGGTAGACCTGTTTTTAACTTCTTTAGCCTCCTCCATACCATCCTCCGCAGTGACTGTACTAATTGACTTTTGCATCAACAGTGTATAAGAATACCTTTTACTCAATGTCCATTTGAGTATTTTCTCTGTTTAAAAAAGTCATTCTAACTGACATGGTATCTCATGATTCTGATGACTAAATATATTGAGCATTTTTTTTTTGTATGTCAGCCCTTCCTGTTCCTTCCTTTGATAAGTTTTTATTCAGATCATTTACCTATTTTTCAATTGGATTGTGGAGTGTGTGTGTGTGTGTGTGTTCTTTATATGCTCTGGATATTAAGCCTCTGTCAGATAAGTAGTTGAAAAATATTTCCTCCCATTCTGGGGGTAGTCTCTTGATTCTGATAGTTTCCTTTGCTGGGCAGAAATTTGTTAGCATAATGGAATTTCATTTGTCAATGTTTGTTTCCTGTGCTTTTAGGGTCCTATCCAGAAAATCATCACCTATACTGATGACTTAGGTTGGTTCTCACTACTTACATTTGGTCTTTCATCTATTTTGAATTAATGTATATTTTTTTTTATCAAGATGAGCTTCAAGTTTCAGTTTTCTGCATTTGGATAACTGATTTTTTAAGTACCATTTATACAAAAGGCTATCTTTTCTCTAATGTATATTTTTGGCATCTTTGTTGAGAATCAATTGACAGTTGATATGTAGGTTTACTTCTGGAATCTTTATTCTGTCCACTGGTTGATGTTTCTGCTTTTATTCCAATATCATGCTCTTTTGACTATGAAGGTTCTGTAGTATGTATTGAAATTAGGTATTACGATGTGTCAAGCTCTGTTCTTTTGGCTTAGGATTGCTTTGGTCATTCATGGACTTTATATATATATATATATATATATATGTGTGTGTATATATATATATGTATTAATAAAGAGATAAGGGCAGTGAAAGAGATAAAAAGACAAAGAATCAATTTTTATTGAGTTCTTCGCATGGCTTTTGTTGCTCTGACACTTAGTTGTGTATGTGGGTGCTGGGGTTTGAACCCGTGTACTTGCGCATGCCAGGCAAGAGCCGCAACCACCGAGCCACTGCTCCAGACATATGTATATATTTTTTTATTAGTGCATTATAGTTTTATATAATGTTGGGATTAGTCGTCACATATTCCTAGATGTACACAATTCATCAATACAGTTTATTCAATATCCCCCCACACACCCCTCTACCTCCCTCCTCCCATCCCCTGATCCCTTGCCTTTCGTCTGGGTCCTATATTGTTCCTAAAATACCCAAATACAGTGACATAATTCTTATACCTATGAAGAACTTTTTTTTATATATATGGCTATAGTATATACAGTGACCTTTATAACTGCTTGGAATGTACCTTGCTTTATCTCAGTTCCAACATTTC
Source organism: Aplodontia rufa (assembly GCA_004027875.1). Classification (NCBI taxonomy): domain Eukaryota; kingdom Metazoa; phylum Chordata; class Mammalia; order Rodentia; family Aplodontiidae; genus Aplodontia; species Aplodontia rufa. The sequence goes on along the minus strand of PVKS010043291.1, from coordinate 5,695 downwards.
CTCTTTTCCTTCCTTCCTATCATTCCTTGTTATTCTTCAAAATATTTGACAGTGGGATTAAACATTTATGTTTTCATACAGGTATGCAGCATAGCTTGTTCAAATATCTTATGAAGTATCTTGCAACTGTATCTCATAAGTATTAACATTTTGCATTTTTGTTCTATGGATCTAATACATGAGTTTGTCTATTTTACCCCCAAGCCAGAGTTTAGGTCCAGCCTCCACAAATGAGAGATACCATTCGGCCCTTGACTCTCTGTGTTTGGCTAACTTCGCTCAGCATGGTTTCTTCCAATGCCATCCATTTACCTTAGAGTAGAACTCTATTGTATATATATACACATACCAGAGCTTTTGAATACATTCATCCAGTGAGGGACATCTGGGTTGGTTCCATAATTTAGTTATTATAAATTGAACATGGATTTTGCTCTGTCACTGTAATGTGATGATTCTTACTCCCCTAGGAAAATATCCAGAAGAGGGATAGCTGGATCATGTAGTGGATCCAACCCTAATTGTTGGAGGAGTCTCCACACTGCTTTCCAGAGCGGCTGGACCGGTCTTCAATTCCACCAACAGTGTGCTAATGTTCATATCTCCCCACAACCCCTCCAGCATTTGTTATTATTTGTATTCTTCATCTTTGCCAGTCTGAATGGAGTGAGGTGAAATCTTAAGGTAGTTTTGATTTGCATTTCTCTGATTGCCAGTGATTTAGAACACTTTATCGTGTATTCAATGGTTTGCTCAATGTCCTCTGTTGGGAAGTTTCTGATTAGCTCTCTGGCCCACTTATTGATGGAATTGTTTGTTTTCATCATTGAGTTTTTTGAGTTCTATGTAAATTTCTATGTAAATTTTGGATATTACTCTCCTGCCAGCAGGATTACAGGCCACGATTCTCTACCATTTTGTACGTTGTCTCTTGACTGTCTTGACTATTTCCTTGGCGGTACAGAAACTTTTTAGTTTAATGGCATCCAACTCATAGATTTTTTTTTTTGCTATAATTCTTTCATTTAAGGATCCTTGGTGAAGAAGTTGTTACCAACTCCCATACGCTGGAGTGTTGTTCCTAATTTTTCTTCTAGCAGTTGTAGCTGGCTTAATTCCTAATTCCTTGATCCATTTATAATTGATTTTTCTGCACAGTGAGAGATAAGGATCTAATTACAGTTTTTGGCAAGTGGCTGTCCAGTTTGTACATCATTTGTTGAATAGACTGTCTCTCCTCCATGTTGTACTTTGACCCCCTTTGTCAAAGATCAGATTATTCAAAGAACTGTGGATTTGTCTCGGTCTTCTATTCCATTGGTCTTCATTCCTATTTTGACACCAATTCCATGCTCTTTTTAATACTACAGCCATATAGTATAATTTTAGATCTGGTATTGCAAAACCACCTGTTTCATCTTTCTTGCTTAGTAATGTTTTGACTATTCTGGGTTTCTTGTTGTTCCATATGAATTTGAGAATTGCTTTTTCTATATCTACGAAGAATAACATTGGAATCTTGATGGGGATTGCATTGAATTTGTACAGTGCTTTTGCAGAATTACCATTTTAATTACATTAATTCTGCATAACCAAGAGCATGGAACATCTTTCCATCTTCTTAGGTCTTCTGCAATTTCTGTTTTCAGTGTTAGATAATTTTCATTGTAGAGATCTTTTACTTCTCTCATTAATTTCCAAGTATTTTATTCTTTTAAAAGATATTGTGAACGATTTCCTAATTTCTTCTTTTTCCCTATTATTGTTGGCATATAGGAAGGCTATTGATTTATGGGTGTTGATCTTGTAGCCTGTTACTTTGCCAAATCTGTTTATTAGCTCTATCAGTTTTCTGGTGGAGTTTTTTGGTTCTTCCAGATATAAGATCTTGTCATCAGCAAAAAGGGATAGTTTGACTTCCTCCCTTCCTATTCTTATCCCTTTGATTTCTTCTTCTTGCCTGATTGCTCCAGCCAGGGTCTTGAGGACTATATTGAATAAAAGTAGTGAAAGTGGGCAGCCTTGTCTTGTTCCCAAGTTCAGCAGAAATGCTTTCAACCTTTCTCCATTTAGTATTATCCTAGCTGAGGGTTTGGTATATATGGCCTTTACAAAGTTAAGATAAATTCCTTTGATCCCTATTTTCTCTAGAGTTTTGAGCATAAATGGGTGCTGGATTTTATCAAAGGCCTTTTCTATTGAGATGATCATATGGTTTTTTCCTTAATTCTGTTTAAGTGATGAATTACATGTATTGATTTGCATATGTTGAACCAGCCTTGCATACTTGGAATGAAGCCCACTTGATCATGATGAATTATTTTCTTGATAGGGTTTGGAATACGATTTGCAGGAACCTTATTAGGGAATTTATGGATATTGGTCTGTAGTTTTCTTTTTTCTGATGTCTGTGTTGGGTTTTGGTATCAGTTATGGTTGTTTCATAAAAAGTGTTCCCTCTTTTCAATTTCTTGGAATAGCTTCGTAAGTAGAGGTGTTAGCTTTTCTTCAAAGGTGTGGTAAAACTCCACAGAGAATCCATCAGGTCCTGGGCTTCTCTCCTTTGGAAGACTTTTAATTGCTGTATGGATTTTGGTGCCTGTTATTGGACTGTTTAGGATTTCAATGTCATCCTGTGTCAATTTGGGGATGTTGTATATGTCTAGAAATTTGTCCATGTCATCCAGATTATCTGATTTAGAGCAGTGTAGTTTTTCAAAATATGTTCTGATAATCTGTGATTTCAAGGGGGTCAGTGGTGATCACTCCCCTTTTCATTGGTGATTTTGTTCATTTGCTTTGACTCTCTCCTTCTTTTAGTTAGATTGACTAGGGGTCTGTCAATCTGATTTATTCTTTCAAAGACCCAGCTATTTATTTTGTCAATTCTTTTTGTTTTGTTTTCTGTCCTCAATTTCATTGATTTTTAGCTTTGATCTTAATTATTTCCTGTCTTCTTTTGGCTTTGGGAGTTGGAGCATAAGCTTGTTTGCTAGGGATCTCTCCTGATTTTTAATGTGGATACTCAGTGCAATAAATTTTCCTGTTAATAATGCTTATGCTTTCATGTTGTCCCAGAGGTTTCAATATATTGTGTCTTCATTCTCATTCTCTTCCAAGAATTTCTTAATTACTGTTCTCATGTCTCCTTGGATCCATTCTTAATTTAATAGGGTGTTTTCTGACATATACATGTGTTTTCTGACATGGTTTTTGCTGTTAATTATTAGGGTCATGGCATTACGGTCTGATAGGATACATGGAGTAATATCTACTTTTTTTTATATTTGCTGAGATTTCATTTGTGAAATAGAATATGATCTATTTTGGAGAAGGATCCATGTGCTGCTGAGAAGAAGGTATACTCTGTGAATTTGGGTGGAATATTCTGTAAATGCCTGTTGTCTGTTTGATTTACGCTGTTTAGATTGGAGATGTCTTTATTGTTTCTTTGCTTTGATGATCTATCGGTGATAGAGGAGTGTTAAAGTCTCCTAGTACTATTGTGTTAAGGTCCACAAGTGGTTTTATATCTTGGAGCACTTTTTCCACATAGTTGGGAGCATTGCTGTTTGGAGAGTATATATTTAATATGGTTATTTCTTCCTGTTTTATTGTTTGCTTTACTAGGATGTAGTGAGCTTCTTTATCTCTTTTGATTAATCTATGTTTGAAATCCACTCTGTCTGATACATAAATTGCAACTCCCGCTTGCTTTCTTGGGTTGTATGCCTGGTAGATTTTTTTTCCATCTTTTCACCCTTAATCTGTGGGTGTCACTGGCTGTAAGGTGAATATCCTATAGGCAGCATATTGTTGGATTGTGTTTTTTAATCCAATCTGCTATTCTGTGTCTTTTGGTTCATTGAAACCATTCACATTCAGTGTTAGAATTGTTATATGATTGTGGTTCATATTCATTGTGTTTTATTAGTAAATTCTGTGCTGTCTCAGTTGTCTGTTGATAGTATGTACATTTATTGAATTTCCTCTGGGGGTTTTGAGATATATTAGCTTGTACTTGCATCTGGAGTTTATCTTTGAGAATTCTTTATAATGCTGGCTTTCTGTTCATGAATGCTGCAAGTTTGTTCTTAGCATGAAAAGTTCTTATTTCTCCCTTAAATGTGAAGCTGAGTTTTGCTGAGTATAGTATTCTTGGCTGCATGTTGTGTTCATTGAGGCACTGAAAGATGTCTTTCCATGAACTTCTCACTTCCAGAGACTGAACTGAAAAGTCAGACGTGATTCTGATTGATTTGCTACTGAATGTGATTTGGCATTTCTCCTGTGCTGCTTTCAATATTCTTTCCTTGATTTCCCTGTTGTACATTTTTATTCTTTGAAATTTTTATTTGATAAACATGGTCTTAAAACTAGGAGGGGTTCATCATCAAACAATCAACAACAAAAGTGTAATGACAGAACAAGCCAATATTGGCACCAGACCATGGTTTCCCTTCTTTGGGTTCCCCATAGTTCCATGTTTCACTTTACTTAAGACTCAAGTTAATTGGACTTCTCCTGGAAGTCAGAGGTTCCCCTTGGATTAGATTCACCCATACTACCTCCTTCTGGTCACTTTGATGTCCTTCCTATTCCCTTCCCTCTTCTCTTCCCCTCCCCCTTTGCCTCCAGGAATCTTAGCAAAATTCTCCATGATCATGTAAGAATTCATACATGATGAGGTAATTGTTAGGTTAGCCATCTAATGTACTGATTCTGCTTATATTCTAGCATCCACAAATGAGAGAAAACATTTGGCCCTTGAGTCTCTGAGTTTGGGGTACTTCACTTAGCAAAATTTTTTCCATCTCCATCCATTTGGCTGCAAATGCCATAATATCATTTTCTCTAATAGCTGAGTAGTACTCCATTGTATATATGTACTACAGTTTTTGGATCCATTCATCAAGTGAGGGGCATCTGGGTTGGTTCCATAATTTAGCTATAGTAAATTGAGCTGCTATAAACATTGATGAAGCTGCATCTCTATAGTAAGCAGATTCTATCTCTTTTGGAAAAATACCCAGGAGTGGGATAGCTGGGTCAAAAGGATGTTCCAGCCCTAATTTTTTGAGGAGTCTCCACACAGCTTTCCAGAGTGGCTGTACCAGTTTGCAGTCCCACCAGCAATGTAACAGTGTTCCTCTTTTCCCACAGCCCCTCCAGCACCTGACATTGTTTGTATTCTTCATTTTGCCACTCTGACTGGAGTGAGATGAAATCTCAGTTTTGATTTGCATTTCTCTTATTGCTAGTGATGTAGAGCATTGTCTCATATTTTTATGGGTTTTTTGGACTTCCTCCATTGAGAAGCTTCTTTTTGGTTCCATAGCCCATTTATTAATTGGGTTATTTGTGGTTTTGGTATTTAATTTTTTGAGTTGTTTGTATATTCTGGATATTAGCCCTGTGTCTGAGGTGTAGCAGGCAAAAATTTTCTCCCATTCTGTAGGTTCTCTCTTGACTCTTGACTAAATCCTTAGCTGTGAAAAAGCTTTTTAGTTTAATTGCATCCCATGCATTCTTGATTTTACCACTTGTGCCATGGGAGTACTATTAAGGAAGGCTGTGCTGACCCCTATGCCATGTAATGTTGATCCTACTTCTTTTGCAAGCAATTGTAGGATTGCTGGCTTAATATCCAGATCCTTGAACCATTTTGATTTAATTTTTGTGCAGGGTGAAAGGT
>PVKS010043290.1:0-14970 GCA_004027875.1 Aplodontia rufa | reverse complement strand
TTTTTTTTTTTTTTTAAAGAGATAACAGTGAAAGAGAAAGAGAGAGAGAGTCAATTTTTATTGAGTTTTTCACATGGCTTTTGTTGCTCCGACACTTAGCTGTGTACGTGGGTGCTGGGGTTTGAACCTGTGTACTCGTACATGCCAGGCAAGCACCACAACTGCTGAGCCACCGCTCCAGCCCCTCATTTTATTTCTTTATTTTGAGACAGTGTCTCTTTAAGTTGCTGAGGTTGGCTTTGAACTTGCAATCCTCTTGCCTCAAATTCCTGAGCTACAGGGATTACAGGCATGTGCCACTGCAACCAGCAGGAACAGTTTTTGAAATAAGAGGGCCAATGTATTAACACGAGCCATTTCAGCCTATGGTTTTATTGCAGTCCAATTAACTTTTACTGAGTATCTACTATAATCCCCACACTATAATCGATGCAGCAATGGATTGAAGTAATGAATTATGGAGGCCAGAAACAAAATAACTTCTGGTTATTGCCACTGCCCCTATCCTAAATCTGGGAACAGATCCTCCTTCTTTCTGTTCCCAACTTCAGAAGCTTTTCTATTCCAATAAAGGATTACCTCTGCCCTCTCCCTGAGAACCTACCCCATCTTTATACACAGCCCTGCCACATATGACCGTGTGGACTGCACTCCATAGTTCTATGTAATGCCACTAAGAGGGCAATCTACATAAAATAGTAGGTATACAAAGTTTCAGCTCAACATTTTGCAACTAACTTGTGAATCCTCTTATTGCTACTCTTGTTCTAACATAGCATCCTAGTTTTGCGTGGGGGGGGTGTGTGTGCATGTATGTGGGTGTGTGTGTGCGTGTGTGTGTGCGTGTGTGTGTGTGTGTGTGTGTGTGTCTATCTGTCTAAGTTACCCAGGCTGACCTTGAACTTGGGATCCTCCTGCCTCGGCCCCCCAAGTCGCTGGGATTACAGGCATGGGCCACCATGTTCAGTTTATAGCAACCAAGTTATGATATAACCAAGTTATCAAGATTAGTCTGTACCATATTTTTCATTTTGAATAATGAACTCTCTTCTTGGTAAGCTGCTTAATACCCTAGGCCCTCTCCAATTGGGGAAATGGTGACCCTGCTGCCCTTGTATCCCAAGAACTAAACCCCTGTCCAGAACTAAGACTACCTGCCTGCTAACAAGTTTCTCAATCACCCACCCTTCCACCTGCTTTGATACCTGATTACTGCCAGATCCTGAATCTTTGGTCACCATAACCCAACCCCAAATTGGTCTGATACAGGGTCAAACTTCTCTGGTTCCTTCGGCCACACTCTCTACATCTTGGGTTCTGGATCAGGCTGCTCTTAAACAACACAAGTGAGAAAGTCTTGCTCTAGCATCTAACACCTACCAGTTGGTTCCATAATTTACTGGGTATATCACCTCAGACAAATTATTTACCTTCGGAGACTCTGGGTTCTCATATTGTGAAATGGAGATGAGTTCAGAGATGGCTGAGAAATGATATACTACTTATATGTTGCTTAGCACTGTGTCTGAAGCATCCAAGTAACTAATAAACGGTGGTAGTGGTTGTTTTTTAAACATCAAAGACTTACAGCGTGAGCAATCACAGGGTACAAATTATATATAAATGTGATATATAAATTAACTGATCAAAACCTAAGTAGTTAGAATCCAGGCCAAGTCTTTCTTCTCTGTCCATGGAGCTGGGGTTTTTTGTTGTTGTTTGTTTTTGTTTTTGTTTATTTGTTTGTTTTTTGCCTAGGTCTGCTCTGCTCATGTGTGTAGTTTTCCTAAATACTGAGGATAGATACAGAGTTCTTTCCAGCAGATGTACTGAGTCTAACTTAGGAGGCGGTCAGAAAGCCATATGGTATGGCAGGGTTAAAACTTTTAGTACTTCAACACTAAACTATAGAAGTAGTTAAATTCTTTTACTGTTTGCACAAGATTTTCACTTAGAACAAATGACTGACACCCAAACTCGGTCTAACTTATTTCCAGTTAAGAATTTAGCAGACTTTTTTCTCAAAAATGAATGAAATCGGGCTGAAGCGGTAGCTTAGCGGTTTCGGTGCTTGCCTGGCGAGCACGAGGACCCGGGTTCAAACCCCAGCACCACGTACACAACTAAGTGTTGGAGCAACTAAGGCCATGTGAAAAACTCAATAAAATTGTTAAAAAAAAAATGAATGAAATGAGCCTCGTAATGTCAAGGAAAAATCATGATGGTACTTTTTTTTTTTTTTTTTTGGCCAATTACCATTGGCCATTACCATTTACCATGTTGAACTTTCAAACCAAAAGTTAGAATTTCAGAAAATTTGTCCATACTTCCATGAGCTCAACAAATTTCCATACATAAAAACTTTACTAATGATATTAATGGTGATGATATATATGATTGTGATTTTTAAATATTACATAATAAAATGTGTCAACATTTCATAGATCTGGTAACTCAGTGAGACTAATATTTTCCAAATGAGCAATGTAGGCGTGGCTAAAACCAGCCATGGATAAAAAGTATCTATTCAAAGTGCAAACTAACTAATAGATTTTAATATAAGAATAGGAAAGTTTATATATACAGATTCAGATTCCATATTGTACCTAAATATTAAGAAATTACCTTTTGTCAAGTTTGGGGATAGAATCAAAGAAGAAATATTCATAATTTCCTATAAAGGCTATTAAAATATTCTTTTTTCCAATACATATTTATGTAAAGCCAGACTTTCATGTTTCTTAATCCAAACAACATATGGCCACAGATAGACTGCAGAAACAGATAATGAGAATCCCGTTGTCATCTACTATGCCAACCATTAAATAAATTTACAAAAATATAAAAACACTTCTCTTCTTGCTAATGTTTAGAAAGTTATTTTTCATAAAGAATATTTTAGGGGCTGGAGTGGTGGCTTACCTGGCATGTGTGAATACGCGAGTTCAAACCCTAGCAACAAGTACACAGCAATATCTCAGAGCAAAGAAAGCCACATGAAAAACTAAATAAAAAATTGTTTTTCTCTTTCTCTCTTTCTCACTTTCCCTCTCTCTTAAAAAAATATTTTAACATAGCTTATAGTTGCTACTCTAAATTAATAAATATGCTTAATGATTTTTTTCATATATTCTTCTCTTACTTTCCATTCTGAGTTAGATGCTATAACCTGATTTGATCATTCACTTATTTGTTTATCCAAGGTGGTGCCAGTTTCCTTTTATCCCAGAAATGTGGAAAGCATAAGAGAAAGGAGGATAGAAGTGATGAGAATCTTCTGGGAATAGTGCACACATTCATATAGATAATACAATGTCTTTTGAACATTTTTTGGTTGGGTTTCATATTTCCCAAATCACTACCTTCAGCCCCGGGCTTTCTCCTGAACTTTTAATCAGCACTACATGCACTTTACAAATCTTTACTATCACCCACGTGTTAAGCATCATCTAGCCGATGGTCATCATAACATGTCTCCTTGGAAGTCACACCAGCCATGTACATTTAGAGCCACCCATGCAAACCTTGCCCTTCCCCTCAACAGTTTCCCCCTTTTGTGGTCCCAAGAAAGTAACAGATACCATCAGCCACAGTGAGGCTCAGGCCAAACAACCGAGTATTATTGCAGGCTTTCCCCTCTCCCTTCATCCAACCAATCTCAATTACTGGAAAGCTGACCTCTTTCATATCTCTTAAATTTCTCACTCTGCCCCACGAAGTTCAGGCTTCCTTCATCCCTTACCTAAATTATTTCAAGAGCTTTGGAACTTGTCTCTCTAGTCCTGCCTTGCCCTTCATACTCCACACTGCTCTGGGCCAGGCAGTCTACAAACAGCATGTTACTAGAAGGGCTGAGGGTGAGTTTTTCATCTTCCTTTGACAAATGAGGAAAACAAGGCTCTGAAAGCTAAGTAACTTTCCAAAGCCTAAGTGTAATATTTTAGTGTTTTAAGAGATAGGAAGGGAGAGAGTGAAAGAATAGAGTTTATTTATTTTTTCATCTGGCCTTTATATCTCTGACACTTAGTTGGGTACGTGGTGCTGGGGTTCGAACTGGAGTCCTCACGCATGCCAGACAAGCATTCTACTACTGAGCTACCACTGCTCCAACCCCCACGTGTAGTATTTTAAAAGCAAACCTGACCAGATCAATCCCCTCATTTAGCCTCCCGGGCACTACTTGGATGAAGCACAAGCTGTCTATCAGGGCACGCAAGGCTGCCTGAGCCCTCAGCAGCAGGCTGCCCAGTCCCCTATGGTTCTTCACCTCCACTCCAGGCTCTTGCTCATAGTTGCTACTCCCTTGCCTGAAACATTCTTCCCCTGATCCTGCGTAGATGCACCTTCCTCAGAAAACCTTCCCTGCCTCTCAAAGACTAGGGAAGGGCCCTTCTAATGAGTCCATGGCAACCAGTAATTCACTTTAATGGTAGCAAGTAACGCCAATCACTGTCTTCCGTTTTATATTCCTGCACCCCTTTCAGGGAGCTTGTTTCATGCTTGTAACACGTGTGGATTCTTTTAGCACATTTTGTATTTCAAGCTGTGATCACCTGACCTCCAAAACTTCTTCAATTTGCATCATTGAGATTGAATCTTTTTTTTTTTAAAGAGAGAATCAATTTTATTTATTTGTTCATTTGGCCTTCACTTCTTTGGCATTAGGGGTTTGAATCCTGGTCTTTGCGCATGCCAGGCAAGCGCTCAAGTCACTGAGCTCCCACTCTAGCCTACAGGTTTACTCTTTAATGCAGTAAAGTTCTAGGCCACACATCCACCGCTACAGTATCTCATATAACAGTTGCACTGCACTGCAAACACGCATGCACCCCATCAGAGGGTTTTACCTGCCTGTTCACCTGGCTAGAACTCTCAGTTTAGTACTGGTTATGTTTAATGCAGAGTTTCCAATCTGACACAGAATGCCCAGCCACTCTGAGGATACTCTATAAATATTTGTTAAATGCAAGGACTAGAAGCTCTCTCATTGCATCTATAGGTTCAAACTTGTCCCTAAATGGTCCTGGTGCCAATGAATAAATAGCTTTAACACCACAGTGACCCTTTACCCAGTTCCATTTGCTCCAAAGCCTCCCTTCATCTCTTCCTGGAAGGTACATGTTTGTCTGAATGGTCACTGCCTACAGATGACTCAGTCTGCTGTTATGCCTGCTCGGTGCAGGCAGAGGAACACTGGAGCCATGGGATCCACTACCCAAGAAATGAGAGAGATGTCTGATCCCCTGCAGAAGGGAGGGTGTTTAGTGGGGAGCAGAGAAGGAAGGGAGCTAAGAACCCTCAAAAGCATGAGTTGGGAAGCCTGCATTTAAGCCAGCACACTGTGCATCAGTTTTAATGCTGGAAATCCCTCATCACTATGATGCTGGGGATCAACATACTCTCTGTGGATCACCAGGAAGGCTGGCTAGGGACTGGGCCCTGAATGTCTAGTCCCTGTTTAGAAATCTGCCTTACTAGCTCTTATGACTTTAGAAGGGGTTGGGAGGACTCCAAAGTCGTGGGTGGCGGGGAGAAGCTTCTGATAACTGAACCGTCAGAGTCCAAACAATGGCTTTCTCTGTGCAGCTGGGCTCTGCACCTGGTGCCTGCACAGGGCCCTCTGTGCTTCTGTCATTCACACACAGTGATGTCTACACACAGACAGGACTTATAAATACCCTCCAAAGCAGAAGTGAAATTCCTGACTAGTTCTCCTTTTCTCTGCTTAGTTGGAGCCCAGCAGCTGAGAGCAGTTGGTAGAAACTCACGTTCTCCAGTACAGTAGCTCAACCTGCTGTATTATTTTATGGTTGGGAAGCTTCAGGCAAACATCCTGTTTAGAATAAAATGGGACTTCGACTATTAGAGGCTAAATTTACCACCTAGAAACTTCAAGAAAAAGAAAAGAGAAAGCAAAAGAAAGGGCAAGACCTATTAATACAGCATGCACAAAAATGGAATGCCTGTCTTCCCCGGGTGAGCACTTTACCTGTATGTAGAAGGTCCTGGAGCTTGTTATTATTTCAAACAGGTTGTCCCTCATTAAGAGATCACTAGACAGAGAAAGAGAAAGAAAGTTACTGGGCATGGTGGCATACGTTTTGAACTTAAGTCTAGACACTAGTATTTACTACCATTAAAAAAAAAAACAGGTGGGTATGAGTGTCTATGCCATTCCTCCTTCAGTCAGCACCTCAGAAACACTCTAAGGGTTTCTTCCAGCCCCCACCTCCTAGAGGGTCTCAGGAGGGTTTTGCCATCCTAACGGACCCCACCACCATGAGTGCCAACAGGATTAAAGTTCCTTTCCTTCCCAAACCTCTTGCTTAATATCCATCACACCCCCAACCTCCTACAGTTTTCTTTCTTCCATCCCTTCTTTTCCCACCTCCTTCTTCATTCCCTCCCTCCCTCCATTCTTTCTTTCTTAGTGGCTAAGATGTATGGAGTGCTGTATGAAACACTGTTTTGAGCACTTTTTTGGCACATTATTTCATACACCTTATTTTCTTCATACCCACCCAGTGAGGCATTTAAAGACTTTCCCTAGTTTATGGATGAAGAAAGCCAGACTCAGAAAGTTTAAATGATATATATGGCTATGGTGTCAGAGAATGGAATCCAGGTCTGACTCCCAAGGGTCTATGCTTTTAATTATCCCAATGCTATTTCCTCTCCTAAGGACCCAACTCCCCACTAATAGAATCTTCTTCCACCTGAGCAGCAACCTTATCCACTTCACTTAATGCCTGCTTTCTGTACTGGGCCCAAAAGACAGGAACTAAAGAGGAAACAAGGAAGGTAAGATTTGCATCAAAGTACATGTGGGTTTTGGAGAAGAAACCCTGACTTCTGCAAAGAAGAGAGTAATTATAAGTAGCAGCAGATGGTCAGGGACCAACCTCAAATCAGCCAAAATCATGTGTAGTATTAAATGCCTGCTTGGTATATCCAGTGGCTGTGGGAAATAGATAAGGAGTAAAATATCTAATTCTTACCCAATAAAAGAACCTAAGAAAGCAAGATTAAACAATCAGATGTTAGTTAACTGTGTGTTCTATGCCAAGAGTCAGATTCATTCCTAGAAAAGACTGGTCATGTGCAGGGTTGTATTTATGAATGAAGACTTGGAAGAAGCTGGCCAGTGACACAGGTACTGCACAAAGGAGGAGCAGCAGATTGAAGACAATTCTGATGGGCATGGTGGTGTACACCTATAATCCCAGCAACTCAGGAGGCTAAAACAGGAGGATCACAAGTTCAAGGCCAGCCTCAGCATCTTTGTAGACTCCTGTCTCAAAATGAAATATATAAATAGCTGGAAATATGGCTCAGTGGTAAAGCACCCCTGGGTTCACTTCCCAGTACTGACACATGATGACTTTACTCATGATGGTCTGCAGATGCCACTGTGGGCGGTGCTGAAAATGCCAAGTGTTCAGCTGATTCCAGGTGAAAAAAAAATCCCCAGTACCAATGAGAAAAAAAATTCTTTTTTTTTTTTTTTTTTTTTTTGTAAAGAGAGAAGGACAGTGATAGAGAGGAGAGAGACAGAGAGAATCTATTTTTATTGAGTTTTTCACATGGCTTTCGTTGCTCTGACACTTAGTTGTGTAGGTGGGTTGCTGGGGTTTGAACCCGTGTACTTGGCACATGCCGGGCAAGCACCGTAACCATCGAGCCACCGCTCTAGCCCTGAGGAAAAAATTCTGACTGTACTCAAGTAAAAGGCATTTGGGATATGTTTTCAGAACGTTATAATGCATTTTACTTGAAACATATTTCACCATTATTACTCTTATTGTTTTGGGGTTTTTTTATTTTGTTTTGTTTTGTTTTGGTACCAGGGATTGAATCCAATGGTGCTTAACCACTGAGATACATCCCCAGCCCATTTTATTTTTTTTTTTATTTTGAGATGGATCTCACTCAGGGCCTTGTTTAAGTTCAGGCTGGCTTTGAACTTGCAGTCCTCCTGCCTCATCCTCCTGAGCTGCTGGATTACAGATGTGCACCACCACACCCAGGTTAGTACTCCTGAACAGAGATGACTTTTCTGGCTAAAAGGATTTAACCTTTTGGACTGTTCATACCTACACAATACAACCACATAATCAAATACAGAGGGGAAAGCAAACCAGGTAGGAAGTCCCCACACCCTCCACATCTCCTTCCCAGGTTGCATGTTGCCTTTCAATTCAACAAATGCTCATTGACTACCCGGATGTCCTGAATTCTCCTAACTGAATCCCAGAGAATCCACACCATCTGGCTGTTGCAGGGCCCTGGGGACCCTGCTGGCTTCAACTGGCTTCCCAACTGGCTTCAACTCCCCAACTTCTTTTACTCAGGATTTAGTGTAATTCTAGCAGAGTAAGAGATGGCAAGTTACAAGATCTTAGGACAGAACCCTACCTTGGTTCCCTAAGCAGACCCAGCATGTAGGTGGTCTCTCATCTGCACAGGCCCTTCAGGGTCAGGAGCAATCAAGGATCTCCCTGGATCTAGTTATGCCCCGTTCTCCTTTTTGCCCACTGCCTCCCCATTTGCAAGACTCAGTACAGTGTTTCTGCTCCTGCTTCCTTGGGTCACACAGCATGATATTTTCATATAGTACTGTCTCATGCCTTCATGGGAGAACAGGCTTCCTGCTGCTAATACCTTCCCTCGTAATGTATGCGGGCTCTGCATGCAGGATGGAGAAACACAAGGTTTCTAAGACTGCTGACTGATGACCAAAAGAGGATTTCTACATGCCAGATAACCTTGGGGTCTGTAAAGTATAACTGTTGCAGGGGCACTGTATTCGGATTGGATGTGGAATATTCATTCCCTTGTCAAGCTCCAAACTCATCCTACGCACCGCTGCACTTGAAAGGCAACCATTTCTTAAGGAAAGAGGAACATACTAAAAACATTTTTTCATAAAAAAAAAAAAACCCTCTTGTTCAGGACTAGGGGTGTACTTCAATGGTAGAGTACTTGCCTTGCATGTACAAGGCTCTGGGTTTCATCCCTAGCACCAAAAAAAAAAAAAGAAAGAAAGAAAAAAACTTGTTCCTTCTGTTCACTGATAGTAACCCACAAATGCTATAAATCACCCCCGTCTTCATGGGACATCAAAATCAAAAGGAGAAGAAGCCAAAGAAATTCAGGCACGAAGCATTGGCACAAGCAGGGATCTGACCAGCACAGCCCTCCTCTGAGCCCCACCCTGCTAGTGACAAAGCATTGTAGCATCTAAGTATCTGGGCTCCACTCTCTTGCTCGTTGTTATATCCTTTTGTTTCCTCCATGAGAAATCATTTTACAGTCGCCTCTCCATGGAAACCATTACCTAGCAGGAAAAGGTAAGTTTGCCCAGTGTGACCTCATCCCTGCAACAGCTTGGATGCAGTGAGTCAGCCACCAGATAGGAGGGTCCTGTCCCTTCCTGGAACAAGTTTTAGTTGCTATTGTTTTTTAGGAGGAGTTTTGTTTGTTTGTGTTTGTGCTGGGGATCGAATCCAAGGCCTTGCACGTGCTAAGCATGCTCTCTGCCACTGAACTATACCCTACACCCCTGAAGAAGACTCTTAAAGAGAGCCTCAAAGGGCAGAAAAGGAAGATTTAAGAAAACCCATGGAAGAGCCGGGTACAGTGGTGCACACCTGTAATCCCTGTGGCTAGGAAGGCTGAGGCAGGAAAATAGCAAGTTCAAAGCCAGCCTCTGCAACTTAGCGAGGCCCTCAGAAACTTGGTGAGACCCTGTCTCAAAATAAAAAATAAAAAGCACTAGGGATGTTTCTCAGTGATTAAACACCCCTGGGTTCAATCCCTGATACCAAAATAAAAAGGGGGAAAAAAAAGACAAATGGAGGTTTTAATCAGAAAAGAATAAGCAGAGATAATTACCCAGACTTGACCAGACACTCATGGGTTTTGAGAACATCCTTGAGAAATATAGTGCGCAGTGGCTCTCGGTCCTGGTGGAAAAAAAATGGAAGGATGATGAGTGTCCCCACGTCCAAAGGCCCAGACCAGCTGACCAATGCCTCTCTCTGAGATGGTTGTCTGAACCCAGTATGACAAACAACCCGATCTCAAAATAATCACTAAGAGAAAAAAAAAAATCTAAGAAGATATTCTGTGGTCGCACATAGCAGCTCACTGCACTGAGGACAAGAGGACATTAGGCCACTTAAATAACATGGAAAAGATGGGCACACAGGCTGCATGGAGGTAAGACAGAGGTGCCGTCGAAGTCCATATGTGCCTGTCTCCACTCATTCACATTTTCCTATGGGAACGTACTCATGCACCTCTTTGCTTCCATGACCTCTCAGAAGGGCCCCCAAATCTACTACCAACCTGCTCACACTTGAAGTAGCAGATGGTAAAGTCATCGAGGGCAAAGAAACGACGTTTCCAGCTCTTCCGCTAAAATGGAAAAGTGCAGGGCGTTAGGGAGTGGTCCCCAGAATTGCAGAGGGTGTTCTGATGCAAAACCCCCAGGGTCCCAGCTCCATGGAAGCCAGGTTATCACAGTGAGTAGAAACAAAGCCTTCTTCAGATTAGGAGCAGTATTTCTAGCATGTGAGGGCCAATAGCTGCTCCTCTGTCTCACAGGTTTGGGCAGAGGCTAGCACAAAGGACTGCAGGTCCTCCTTTCATTCTCTCCCCTCTGCTACGTCCACACCCACCAGCTCCAGGGCACTACAAGAGCAGAGATGAGCACCCACACTGGCACTCACCACATTCCCTTGCTTCACACAGTAGCCACTCTTAATGAGGGGAGGCCCAGTAGAAGCACGGCAGCCTGACGTGGGGATGTAACTCTGAGACCGTCGAAGGATGGCATGGGACCCTGGCTCACTCGCTTCCTGTCCATCCCCACCATTCTACAAGTAAACAGTGTAAGGATTAGCACCTCCCTGGCTCCTCTACGCAGCCACAGTCCCCTCTCCAAACATCTGGTGGATTTCTTTTCTCCTTGACACTATGTTAGTCAAAGAATAAATAAACGTTGGCTTTGCACTGGATCAGGCACCCCATTGGGTCCTTTCCCAGAATAAGACTTCAGGGATGTTGGGCAGACCCAAGTGAAAGGGAAGGACTGAAAATGTAGACCATAAGGGACACACATGAGAATGGGAGAAGGGACAGTCAGCTTGCTTCTAGCCTCATCTCTGCCTCAGCCTCATCTCCCGAGTCTTGCACCAGTCACACAGCCTTGAGATGCTCTGGCCTTGATTTATACACTGCCATTACTCACACCAACCCCTGGGTTGTATTTTTCTGATCACCTTTCTGCACTAGCTCCTCTACTCCCATCTATCTTGTTCTTGGCACAATCCTCTACACACATCACTGGCACATCATGGATACTTCCATACCCTGGCTACCCCGAGCCCCCCAGCCAAACCCCAGCACCTGGCTGATGGGTGTGTGCACCACCACCCCTCCGATGATCTCTGTCTTGTAGGCCACCTGTGGTTTCTTCTCTAGGGCTGGAGGAGTTGCTAGGCTTTTGAAAACTTCGGTAGCCAGGGGTAGGCCCCCAACTTTGGGTACCTAGAAAGAATGACAGTGAGGTCAATGGGGAACAGGGAAAGTGGGGAGCCAAAGCAAGATGGGGTGGCAAGCAAAGTAATATATAGTAGGACTCCTCTCTCCTCCCCAGTCCTTCCATCAGTCCATATCTGAATGCGAGAAGTTCAATCAGTGTCCCCCTCCACATGTACATACTATAACACTTGCTCCACAAATCTACTGAGCACTCATACTATAAGCCAGCCCTCCACAGCTGTAAACCAAAGATCAAACACCAAACAGAAGAGACAGAGTGCCTTCCCTTATGGCACTTCAATGCTAATAGGTGAAACTGACCCAAAAAATGGGTAGAAAAACAAACATTCAGAGTATTTGCAAATGGTGGTGCCTGTCATAAAGAAAATAAGTGAGAGCTAACGTAGAGAGCGGCAGGGAACTACAGGAAACGGAGCAGCCAGAGGACATAGGTCTCTGCAGAAAGAATTGTTGAATCTACAACCTGGAGGATGGAAAGGAACAGGCAAGGTAAAAGATGGGAGGGAGAGAGCCAGCGAGTCAGGTGGAACAGGTAGGAATGCATGTGGGAGGGCTGGGATGTAGCTCAGTGGCACTGCATTTACCTATTATGTGCTAGGCCCTGAGTTCCATCCCCAACACCTCACACACACATACATACACACACACAAATGGCACAGGTTGAGCGTCTCAACTCTGAAAATGCCACATCTGACTTCATTTGATTGTTGCATTTAGAATACAGGTGCACTAAAACATGGCATAAAATTACCTTTAAGCAATGTGTATGATGTATGTATGAAACATTAGTAAATTTTATGCTTAGACTTGGGTCCCATCTCCATGTAATATTCCAATATCTGAAAAAAAATCTAAAATACAAAACACCTCTGGTACCAAGAATTTCAGATCAGAGGTAGCCAACCTGTATAAGGTATAGAATGAGGGGGCACATGAGCTTTGGAGCCAGAAGGTATAACTTTTGACCTCTCACCAACAACTTAAGTGACCTTCGGCAAATCACTGAACTTCTGTAGGCCTAAACCATCTGTGTTAGTAAGCTTTCCATTACTGTGACAAAAACCTGAGATAATATAGACTTCATAAGGAAAAAGTTATTTTCTGACTCAGAGGTATCAGTCCATGATTGCTTGGCCCTTTTGCTTTGGGCCTATGGAAGCACACATACCTCATAGCAGCCAGGAAGTAAAGAGAGAGACAGGAAGGGGCCAGGATATCAATCTTGTCCCCAATGGCACACCCCCAATAACCTAACTGCATTCCAGCAGGCTCCACCTTTTAAAGGTTCCACTATCTCCCAAAAGCACCAAAGGCTGGGACATGTGGGCTTTTACAGGACAATCAAGATCCAAACTATAACAACACCTCATGTAAAATAGAAAGGGGAACAATATATATAATTGTCAGAAAGAGTTGTAGTTCTCAAGTGGTAGAGTACCTACATTTGAACGCTCTAGAAACACAAAGAATATAAATGTATTATGAAAAACTTTAGCTAAAATTTCACAAATGGTGAAAAAGTCCTTTTTGATGAATGAGCTAATGCAACAGTTATAGTATTATAGCTGAGCAAAACGCAGAATTTTCATAATTAGCTGGAATCCATAGACCAGAAGTAGCAAACTGATGGCCAACAGGCAGACTCTGCCCAATTTATGTTTTCTTTGGTTTATGCAGTGTGTTTTTCAACGTACATTCAAATTTTCACAATATCCAGATTTTTCAGCTAAGCAGCAGTCCCCTCGTGAAATGGGAAATAGAGTCTTCGCTCTGCCACTGTCCTGACCATTTTCTTCAAATCCTCATTTCTGTTGTCCCATTTCTTCACCCTTGACCAATTCACTCATTTATACTAGAGTCTAAAAATTCTGCTGAAATCTTTCCTTTTATAAGAGAAAAAGAGGGAACCAACAGTCAAGTCATTTGCCTGAAGCTCTGATTAATAACTGAACAGCGATTCCCAGCCAGTTCACAAAAACACAATACCCTGTGTCTACCTCCCAGCCAAGCAACTAGAGATCTCATGAGAAAAGCTGACGTCCTCTCCTACCTCTTCTACAGCCTCTGAGTCAGAAAGACTGAAGCAGCCAGACCCTTTTATGAGCTCCAAGCTCAGAGCGACAGGAGAACCCTGCCCAGGACAGGGAATAGAGACCACCCCATTTGCTGTCCACTGGGTGTAAAGGATCAAGACCACTGTGATATGTTAGGTCCCCAGAAAGAAGATGAGACCCTCTCTTCCTGCCCATCCACTCAGTATACCTACATAAGGAGGACACCCTTTCTACAAATCAAGCCAGAAATTCCACCTTCTGATTTCCTTCTGGCAATCTGAAAAATGTAACAGATACCATTGCTTGGGCTCCCATTCAGTGCCAGGCAGGCTACTAAGCTCTTCGTTGCATTATCTCTAATCCTTAGGCAGACTTATCAAAGGGGTATGATTTTCTGCATTTTATAGATGAGGTAAACTGCAGCTCATTAAAACTGAGTAATTTGCACTGAGGACACCTGACTTCCCTTTGCTAAATATCACTACTTACTCAAGGCACACTTTATAATTTTCTTAGTTTTGATACTGTGAGATCAATTTTTTTAGGGATGTTGATTTTTTTTTTTTTAAGAGAGAGTGAGTCAATTTTTATTTTTTAATCTGCTTTTTTCCTTGCTTTTCCTCCACTTAGTTATGTATGTGGTACTGGAGTACAAACCCAGGGCCTTGTGCATGCCAGGTAAGTACTCTACCGCTGAGCCACCTCTCCAGCCTCAGGGAGGTTGATTTTTGCTGGGTATTTAGTGATATCATCACCACGGAACAGCAGAAATTTCCCCAAATAGTCTAAATGAATTCCCGGAACCCAGAAAAAAAAGGAGGGAAGTTAACTACTTAGTTGCAAAAGACACAAAAGGACTCATAAAAGCCCAGCTGTTGTCTTTCTTAGAATCTTGTCAACACACACAGAGGTCACTTGTCACTACAAACATCCCTGTATCTTGGGCTGCTGCTTCTGACCAACCATGCAGAGGTTTTAAGGCTGTTTTACTTCCTGAGACTTAAAAGCCAGCCTGAGTATAAGAACCTCAACCACAGCTGTGCAATAGCTTGAAAACAATGCTATCCTTTTGGTTGTTTATATCCCAGAGGCCTAATTAAAGGAGCACCTCTTACACCCACCTGCAGCGTGTCCTCTGACGAGGGAGATCCATGAGGATCTCACCTACAACAGGAAATGAAATTTGCAAGGACTCATCTTCCTTCCCATGAGGTGTGGCTACACTGCTATGAGGAATAACCCAACTTTAGGAGAAAGTTGTGCTCCTCTTAATTTGCAAGGTTTCTGAGAAATGTACTGAGCTGAAAAAAACTGTCCACCCAGAACTTCAGAATGTGATAAAATAGGG